>DF366353.1:3231-22963 GCA_000787875.1 Solanum virginianum
CAGTAGGTTAACACCCACAGAAAACTGTCGAAATCACCTATTTCTTACTCCTTGACCCATAAAATTCTACTAGGCGTCTCCCATCGCCGTCGGGCCTCTTCCCGGGCTCATTGCGAACCCATTCGTATAATTTATCGGGAATATTGAGTAGGAGCCCCCTGCAGCGCCAGAATCCGTGGGCTAACACCTATAGAAAACTGTCAAAATCGCCTATTTTCTGTTCCTTAGCCTATAAAATCCCACCAGGTGTCCCTCACCGCCGTCGGGCTACCTGGGTCATTTTTTGGGTTCATTGCAAACCCACTTGTATAATTTTTTGGAAATGTTATGCTGGAGCCCACGCAGCGCTAGAATCCGTGGGCTAACACACATAGAAATATGTCGAAATAGCCTATTTCCTGTTACTTGGCCCATAAAATCTCACCAGGCGTCCCCCACTGCCGTCGAGCCTCCTGGGCCTGTTCCCTGGCTTGTTGCGGAGCCACTCGTATGCTTTTTTGGGAATGTTGTGCCAGAACTCCCTATAGTACCAGAATCCGTGGGCTAACACCCACAGAAAACTGTTGAAATCGCTTATTTCGTGTTCTTTTCACTAGGCATCCCCCGCCGTTGCAAACCCACTTGTATAATTTTTTGGAAATGTTATGCTGGAGCCCACGCAACGCTAGAATCCGTGGGCTAACACACATAGAAATCTGTCGAAATAGCCTATTTCCTGTTACTTGGCCCATAAAATCTCACCAGGCGTCCCCCACTGCCGTCGAGCCTCCTGGGCTTGTTCCCTGGCTTGTTGCGGAGCCACTCGTATGATTTTTTGGGAATGTTGTGCCAGAACCCCCTACAGTACCAGAATCCGTGGGCTAACACCCACAGAAAACTGTCGAAATCGCTTATTTCGTGTTCTTTTCACTAGGCATCCCCCGCCTTCGCCGGGCCACCTGAACCTCTTCCCGAACTCTTGCGGACCCACTCGTATGATTTTTTGAAAATGTTGCGTCGGACCCCATTGCTGCGCCAGAATCCGTGGGTAAACACCCACAGAAAATTGCTGAAATCGTCGATTTCCTTTTCCTTGCCTATATATATGTTACCCAAAATAAAATTTTATTTATTGATCTAATATTATATGTAATTTTAAAATTTTTTTAATAAAAGTTTGGTTGTTCGGTGTACCAAAATTTTGAACCCTTACGCCAAACACCGAACGAACAACTAAACTTTAAAAAAAGAACACCGACATCGAATCGAAAAATCGAATTAGTTTGGTTTGGATCGATTTTTTAATTTTTCGGTATTTATGCCCACCCCAATAAAAAAAGTCAAATTTTTTCGCCACCTCCCTCCCACCCCCCTACATTTCCACTCAACCCCCATCTCCTTACGCACATTCCGGCCTCCAAATTTTTTAAGTAAATAAAAAAATTCTTGCACAATTTTTTTTTGTGTAATTAAGAATTTTTTATTATGAGGTGAGGATCTATGAGTATCCATATTTTACTCATTTTGACCATATTTGTATGAGTTTTTAAAATAGACCAACCCATATTAACTCATTTAAAAAATATAAATGATCCATTAAAATAAATATGAGTAAAATGAGTCCTTTTACCATATATGGATTAAGATTGTCATCTATTGAGCGTATGGATTTTTATGTATCGAAATGGCATAATTTTTAAGGGTCTATTTGGAAAGTCATTTGGTAATTGAAATTGGTGTAATTACTAGGGTAGTAATTACATACCCTGTATTTACACACTTTGATAATTACACCGTTCTGTTTATTTGTCAGAGTGTAATTACAGTGTAATTCTCATTGTCTTGTTTGGAAGGACAAATGTAATTAAATAGTTAAATTAATAAATTAGATTTTAAATAAATAATATTATTACTTATTTTTTATTCTATTTTTAAATAATAAATAAGTTAGATTTTTATTTTATTTTTAAACAATATAAATAATATATTTTTATTTAAAAAGAAAAGTTTAAAAAGTTTGATGTGTAATTACATTATGTAATTACACCAATTCCTAGCTCCTTCTTGAGAATTGAATATTGTAATTACACTACTTCAATTCCACTCAAGTTCACTCTTATCAAGTAATTATTTGATCTATCAAACAAGTCAAAAAATTAATTATATTCAATTACACCAATTCCAAAGGCTTTCCAAACGAGCCCTAAGAGATTTTTGTAAATCGCATAGACTTCGAAGCACGTTCTTCAAAATTTCAAACTCGCGCAAAAACTCAAACCAATACACTGAGTGCTTCTCGCAAAACCTACCAAATGACGGAGCCGGAATTGGTAATCGCATCGTCGCCGACCGACGCCGGTATCGGCTGTTGGGACCTCCATACCGGCGCCGAGCACCTCCGTTATCGAACTTGCTCCTCTCCTTCCCACGGCCTTACCTGTGTCGGCGGCCGCTTTCTCGCCTCCTCTCAACTCCGTGAAACTAAATCTTCTTCAGGCTCTATCCTTTACTGGGCCTGGAACAAGGTAAACAACAACATATTTCACTTATATTCCGTAATCTTTGTAAATTCATACTTTTGCAGTCCGTAGTTAATCTGTTTGATTAATTGCCTGTTGAAAGCCTAGTTTTGGTAGAACTATTTTGTATACCTGTGGTGCTGCAATTGTTCATATTTTATTAATTACATGTGTGTAGCCTCAAGTGGAAGTTAAAAGCTTCCCAGCGGAACCTATAATTCCACTTGTTTCTAACAGTGAGGGAACTTATATAGCCGGAGGAGGTGCATCCGGTGAAATATACTTGTGGCAGGTTTATACAAGTCTTTCTTTATCATTTTATATTTTTTGGTAGCTCATTGTATCTTGCAGACCGATTAAATGTTTTATGTGTTGTTTTTGCTAATAGGTTGTGACTGGTAAACTACTTAAGAAGTGGCATGCTCACTATAGGGCAGTTACTTGCTTGTTATTCAATGATGATCAATCACTTCTGATTTCAGGTTCAGAGGATGGTTCTGTTCGAGTTTGGTCTCTTATAATGTATAATTATCTTTATATGGTTTTGTTCTTTTTTAGCTGTTGTTTGATGATCTGAGGGCTAATATCTGGAAATTGATTGACATTAGGGTATTTGATGACTTGTTGAGGGAGAAATCAAGACAACCTTATGAGTATAGTTTCTCTGAGCATTCTTTGAAGGTGACTGATGTTGTGATAGGGTACGGCGGAGCTAATGCAATTATTGTTTCTGCTTCAGAAGATAGAACTTGCAAGGTTTGCCTTGTATTTTCCAATTTATGGACAACTAAGTAATTATTTGTGCTTTTTGGTAAATTTGAAGAACAAGTTACTAATGAACTTGACCACTATGTTTGTTGTCAATCAGAAAGAATTAAGTCAAGTGACTCTGACAATTCGTTGATTCTTTAAAATAGTTTCAGAGTGTTGTTGCTTGATGTTGTAGTGACTGTCAATAAATAATTAGTCATGCCTGTTATACCTTTGCCTGATTCTCAATATTCTTAGGGGTCCATTTTTAATAGGTTTGGAGTCTTTCTAGAGGAAAATTGTTGAGAAACATTGTGTTTCCATCAATAATTGATACAATGGCATTGGACCCAGGAGAAGATGTCTTCTATGCTGGTGGTAGAGATGGTAAAATATACATAGCTGCACTAAATGCTGTTGCTGACCCCAACAATAATTATGGATTGCACATTCTTGGGGTTCTGTCTGAGCAAAGGTTAGTAATATCTGTGATTTGCTATATAGATAGTTGTGTGCTCTTGCTAATGAGAACATTTGGTTTTGTAAACCCTAAAATCATATCCTTTTTTGTTTTATATTTAAGATGTTCAGGAAAGCTTCCCTATGACATCTTATGTTTATCAGTACCTCTATATGGTTATTTCTGTCCTGTAGAGTACATGAAATCACCATATGACTTAGATTAAATTTTCTTGGCATCACTTATAGCTTCATGTTGAAGTGTCAAGCAAGAAAAGTTGTTGGTTGGAATCTGTATATTCTTCTTCAATGCTGTAATTCAAGAGCCATTAAGTAGAAATCAAATAGTTTTGGCATGTAGTATATGGAGTTTGCATTATGGCTAATGTGTGATTGAAATTGTGATTAAGGAATTACTCTCAGTTTGTTTGTGGAGTTGAAAAATGTTTCTTGATATTCTTTATGGACTCTGGATAAATATTCCTTGTAACTTTTCAGCTGTATGAGGACATGCTGTTTTTGCATGTTATCGTATGAACTGTGACGAGATAGTCCCAGTATGAACTTCTGTGACAGAGTTCCCTTATTTCCTGCCGATACATGCTGATTTTTGTCTCCCCTCCCTTATCTATTTTTCATTTTCTTTGATTGACTTTACAATAATTTATGAAACAGCAAGGCTATTACATGCTTAGCATTAAGTACGGACGGAGGTTTGCTAATTTCTGGATCAGAGGATGGCATGGTTCGAGTGTGGAACACCAAAAACCATAACATCACCCGAATTTTTAGGCACGCAAAAGGTACAGTTCATGTCCTGAGTACTTATTCAAATGATTCGGTGCTACCATATTAATACATTTTGCTTCTTGAAATTCTTGAAACATTGTTAGTTGTGCATAAGAAATCAGTTTGTTAAATGTAAGGTTGATTTATTTGCATTACTTCTAAAAGTAAAAGTAAGTTTTGTCTAAGTGATTCCATAGTAAGTGTTGTGGCTTGACCTCCTTAATCACTTAATGTCTCCAATGGAAGACTAGGGCTTGAAAACGGTGTTTTCACTTTTCCCTCTTGAAATCACCCTAACGTCTTGCAACAGTTAATAAGTGAGGAAGAATAAGGCTAGAGCTATTTCAACTAGGACACTTGTTAGCTATATTGCTCAGACTCATCAAATATGTCTTTGGGTGCATGTTGGGTCCTTCAAAAATAGTGCATTTTTGTAGGATTTGACACAGGTGCAACAACATATTTGGAGAATCTGAGCAACTTAGCTTGGTAGCATCTGCAGATGATAAATCTGATGATTCTGTGAGTAATATGATTCATTTCAATGGTAAACTAATTATATCTAGTTCCGTCATCTTCTATTTTCTTCTTTTTCAAGTTAATGAAACAACTCTTTATATTAACTTTTTACAGGCTCAGTTAACAATATTGTTGTTGTTAGACAATCATCTCTTATGAGTACCAGAGGATCTGTGAATTCTCAAATGCCTTCTGTAAAAAGACATGGGGTATCATTACCTCCTCCATTGGAGAAGTGTGCTAACTCAGCAGATGAAAATGACTATAAGGCAGTAATTGGTCCCCGGTTCGATCCTGACAGATCTGTTGAAGCGTCATATATCAGTATTCAGTCACTAAGTAATCAAATCTTAGAGCTTCAGGTCAGATTTCTTGATCAATATGCATTACCTTTTTCCTGTTGTCTTTTTTTGTTGTTTCAACTATCTCTCTATAGTTGTGTGTTTGACATCTCAAGTGTCTTTGGTTGTAAATTTGACATTTACTGCTGTTATTTCATATTTGTTGTTTCAATCTCCTTCTCTTGGAACCACTGGGTATGTTTTGTTGTTTCAACTATCTCTCTATAGTTGTGTGTTTGACATCTCAAGTGTCGTTGGTTGTAAATTTGACATTTACTGCTGTTATTTCATATTTGTTGTTTCAATCTCCTTCTCTTGGAACCACTGGGTATGTTGTTGTTATAATCTCCTTCTCTTGGAAACAACTTCTGGCAGAAATGTAAGGTAAGATTGCGTACAATAGACCCTTGTGTATTTGTTGTTTCAATCTCCTTCTCTTGGAACCACTGGGTATGTTGTTGTTATAATCTCCTTCTCTTGGAAACAACTTCTGGCAGAAATGTAAGGTAAGATTGCGTACAATAGACCCTTGTGTATTTGTTGTTTCAACTCTCCTTCTCTTAGAAACAGGCTGAAACGCAAAGTAAGACTGCGTGCAATAGACCCTTGTGGTCAGGCTCTTCCTTGGACCCGGTGCATCGCGGGAGCTTTAGTGCACTGGGCTTGTCCTTTTTTTTTTCCCCCATATTCGCTGATTTAATAGTCTTAGTTTTAAATTTGAATTGGCATGACTATTTTTTGAGAAGAAATGAAAATTGGTAGTTTTTAGTAGTAGAGGAAAATTGGTAGTTTTTTTGTATTATAGATGTGTTAAATAGCTTATTGGAATTAGACCCAATTTTGCGACAGTAGAAAAGGATCAAAGGGTTCTTTTTCTGGAGAAGAGTGAGTACTTTACTTCTGTCATGTTTTTGTGAGGGGGGAATAGATACTTTTCAAAATGAGGATTTATCTATGGCCTATATGTATACACCAAAATCTTCTCATTTTTCTTTACTTGTTTATCTATCCTCCTTTAAGACAAGTTGATGTGATTTGGGTTGCATGCAAAACAATTCACAGTAAATTGATTAGTGAAAATTGCAGGATAGATTCCAACCATAATTGCAGAAAAAAAAAAGAATCTTAGGCAATAATTGGTATGTGAAACCTATCACCTGTAAAGAACGATAAGGAGGACCATAGTGTAAAGATCTAAAAAGAAAGAATTACCATCAAGAATATTTCCGGAAAGTAATTACAAAGTTCAATCTGAACAAAGAAGGTTCCAAGCCTCACGATGATGTTTATCAATCTCAAAGTATGCGAAACTTCTCTAAAAACATGCGAAACTTCTCTAAAAACGAGCTCTAAATCCAGTTATACATAACAAGAAAAATGAACAGGACAAATTGTCCCTAAAATTTCTAGAGTTTTGACCTGTCAGAACTCAGGTCAATGATCTGGATTCTCCAGCAAACAACCTCTCATCTGTCACTCCCATGTCAATGACTTTAAAACAGATAAATGATCTAGATTCTTTCCTCCGTCAATCCCGGATCAACCACTTTATTTGGAAACAGGTCATTGATTTGGAGTGCCTATAACCTAAAACCTTTTCACGTTTTAACCAATTCTTGAATATCATGCAACTCCTTACAGCTTAATACATAGATATTGTTGGACTTGGAACAAGTCAATGGTCCACTAGGCATCTCGCTGTCATCCACGATTGGCCCGTACTGTCCAGGCATATATCACCAGTTTCGTTGCTCTGCAGAAATAATCTCGCAGAACTCTTCATGTGCTGCACTGCTTTAGTGTACTCCTTTTGTCCCATTTTATATGAGTTAGTTTGACTTGGCACGGAGTTGAATAATGAAAGAAAGACTTTTAAAATGTGTGGTCTAAAAATAAGTGACAGATGTTTGTTTAGGTATAAATCATTTCATTAAGGGTAACATGGATATTTTAAAACTGTCACTAAATATAGAAACACATTATTCTTTTTGAAACTTGCTAAAAATAAAAGTGTGCCATATAAAGTGGGACAGAAGGAGTACCACTTTCATGGCAGATTCATGTCAGAATGTTTTAGCCTCTAGAAGAATGTCTAGTCAACATATTTTCCTTAATTAACGTGTATCATTGAAAAATTATATGTTTTATATTTTTTAGTGTCGTATTGTACTTAAAAAAGTTTGGTCTTGCCCTCAATTACAATATTGCACTTAAAGGGCAATCAGGCTGTTCAGTGGTGAAGTTGTGGAATTGAAGATAAAACTGCAGACAAATTTGCTGTGGGTGTAGTTCGAGTATATCGGCATAACTTGATTCAAATTTATTTTCTTCAAGAAGCAGTTAGCTGTCTTTTAGCTTCTATTTGTACATATGTTTAGCTGTCTCTAGATAATTTCTTTCTCAGTCACATTAAAACAAGAAGAGATATGTCTTATCCTTTGTTGGTTGCCGTAAGTGGAAGCTGACTACTTATATTTACAGCACGTCTCAGAGAAGTATTTTGTTTATCATGGCTATATGCATCATTTGGCTTTTTGATGCAAGTACAGCTGCTTTGATAGTTGATCCCATTGCGATAGGCTGAGTTACTTGGACTCTCCAAAAATGTTGCCACACCTGTGTCGGATCCTTGAAAAATACAATACACGTACCTGTCGACATTTCTGAGAGTCCGAGCAACATAGACGATAGGCAATGTTGTACTATAGCCTGAAAAAGCGATCATCTATTTCAAATAATAGCGAGTTTTTCCTGCATACAGAGACAAGGATCTTCTGCTGCTGCTGAAATGGAGATTGAAAGGCTAAAACTCGACCGCAGCAGGTCCATGCAAATGATTCAGCAGTGGGAAACAAAGTTTCAAAGTCTACATCAATTTTGTGTAAACGAGCTATTAGATGAGGAACAAGCTGGAAATGCTTAGGGACAGAGTGTAATGACATATTTTTCTCAAACTTGGTTAGCTCAAATACCCAAGGGAAAGCGGAATTTGAGTCTTCCACCTCCATGGTGGTATCAGGTATGTGTGGGTGCTCACCAAAGTCAGCTACCTCTCAACCCCAGCCTATGACATACCGATTCCTATGTGGAGCAGCTAATATTTTTTCACGCAATGATTCAGCTGCGATCAGTTATGACAATATATATGAAATTTGATTGTGTACCATTAGTTTTCCATGAACATATTGGTTTAAACTCTTGCTTAGCATTTGGATTCAGTCAATTCTGCAAACAAATTGATAACATTTATATTTGATTGTCTCTAAATGTAAGATCTTGAAAAATCTCATATTCTTGGGTCGTATAAAAAGGCTGTGTTCATACTGTAAAGATGACCTTTGCAACAAACAAACGTGATGACAAAAATAAGCCAATAGCAGTAAGTTTTGAAAATCCAATATATTTATCTTGAATAGATGGGAAAAGTTGGATAAGACAAAAATTTCAAGAACAAAAGAGTTGAAAGGTTTGGTTTAGTGGTCCCCGACCTCGAGGACACTCAATTCTCTAGCAAGATAAAAATCATTTTCATGTTTGCTCAATTGGATGTTTTATTGATGTGAAAGCAAGAATGTAAAATCTTACGATCTCATCTTGTCTTATTACATGCCTCACCAATTATTGAAACATCTCGTCACGTGCGGAGTCAAAATTTAAAGTTTACGAAGATTTACATTAATGGTGACAAAGTCAGCATTATATTTTCACTAAAAGAGGTTCAAAATATGAGAAAGCTAACACAAATAAATCAAGAAGATTCAACATTTACTATATACATAAAATTATATAAATAGTCAACCTTAGACTCCCACTTGACTCCGCCCTAATACATCTTCACGTAGATAACATGTGACCAGGAGATTACAAGTTCAAGTTGAAAATAGCTTCTGACAGAAATACAAGATAAGATTGTGTACTATAGACTCTTGTGGTTGAATCTTACTCCAGACTCTGCATATAGTGGAAGATTTAGTACACAAGATTATCTCTTTTTTTTTAATATATATATATATATATATATATATATATATATACAAAGGATAAATCAAAGCTATCGGATTCACGTGACGATAAGCTGGGTGTCTAAATTTGCCCTTGGCTCCGTACACTGCATGAACCTAATAAAAGAGAATGGGAATAGCCACGTGCATGGGTGGAAAATGGAAATGAAAAGCTACAAGTTTGGACTCAAAGGGTTTTCCCATACAGAGAAAATTATGTAATTGATGACATCGTCAAAGCCTGCACCCTCAGCTCTAAACAGAAGATGATTTACCAATAAGAAGCAAAAGAAGAAGGAATTGAATCAATTTTCCTTCCCTAGAAAAGTGGTGCAAACATTGTGAAAATGAGAGCACAAAGGGATTGGAACCAAACAATTGGCATATCATTATGCTTTTTTCTTTTTCTTTTCTTTTGACTGTTTGATTGCGCAATTTGGCAGTGAAACAATCCTCTTCCCAACTTGTAGAGATGAAAATCATGTAGAGATCCAAAAGAGGAAAAAAAGCAGTTGGACCACTTCTCATTTCTGATTGCTTTTAATAGTTTGATTTCTTTTTTTTGTCTTTTGAATGTTTTGGACTATTAGCCCTATATGTTTCTATTGTTTTTCTTGAGTCGAGGATCTATCATAACAGTCTATTTACTTTGAGATGGAGATAATTAAGGATTGCATGTACTTTATTGGACCACTTCTCATTTCTGATTGCTTTTAATAGTTTGATTTCTTTTTTTTTTCTTTTGAATGTTTTGGACTATTAGCCCTGTATGTTTCTATTGTTTTTCTTGAGTCGAGGATCTATCATAACAGTCTTTCTACTTTGAGATGGAGATAATTAAGGATTGCATGTACTTTATCCTTCCAGACATGAGCGTATATAGAGGGTGGAAGGAGTTTACCTTGATCAGTAAAAATTTATACGGTATATATAAAATATTTTAAGTATGTATATATAATGATTTTGATTGTCATGAACGTGTGATCTGAGATTGAATCTTTCCAAGTTCAAATCACATTCATTATGTTTTTATTTTTGAACTTTCATAGTGAAAATCCACGATCCATCATATTGTGAGATTATACTAAATATGTTGTCGTAGCTATACTCTTTCATTTTTATTCGAACCCTAACTATAAAGTCATATTTGTTAAGAAGTGATTATATATTCATATTTAGTCAAGTTTTAACAAGAATACGAAAACACAATGATAATATTAGTATTTTTTTTTGTTCTTTTGAGTTTTTTTTTTCTTTTGATAAAACTAAATTCTTCAGAGCACTTGATCTGCAAGTCCCGATGAGAAAAAAAAAGAAGAGAAATTTGGAAATATTTATTTAAATAAAAAGAAAGAATATAAAATAGGAATAAGGGAACAAAAGATAAGGTGATGCAACGGTGATAATGCAAAGTAAAAAAAATCATGCCCACCCAACAACAAATTCTGCCTATTTTTGGCTTCTTTTTATCCAATCGAACCCCTTCTTGCAGAGAACATGTCTCTTTTCTTTTTCTATAATAAAATATAATATCTTATTCTATCCATTTTTAATGCTTCAAAAGAAACAAAATTATTTTTATTATTTTATTTCATTTAAAATAGAGGTCCCCTCCTCCCCCTCCCCCCACCCCCAAGCCAGCGGTGATACTTATGTTCATCAAAATTTAAACACTACTAAGTCTTAAAGAGCTTCTTAAATTGCACGAGCAGAACTATATTCATCCAAGAGTCGAATGAATATTCTTTGTTGAATTTTCATCAAAATTTAAACACTACTAAGTCTTAAAGAGCTTCTTAAATTGCACGAGCAGAACTATATTCATCCAAGAGTCAAATGAATATTCTTTGTTGAATTTCTTTTTTTGAATATATAGATTAAATATAAATATTTTGATATATATCAATTGTTAAATATTTGTGATACTAAAAATATAAATATTTTTTGATAAACAAAAATGTTGATTCCATCGCCGTAACAAATAAGTGTTGCACTATTCCAAAAAAAACACACATGTCTATTTTTTCTTTGTTGCTTCCTTTTCATATTTTACTTCTACCACATCTCTGCAAAAGTACAACTGTCATCTTGATGAGGAGTCAAATACACATCCAAATATATTCAAATATATACATCTTCTAGGTTCTTCTAGTTTTGATGGACGTTCAAATGCATTGCATTGATTATATACATGGTTATGCATATATTTTATACAGAGTATATATACGTATATTAGTTGACTAATTTTGTTATAGTGAGTTTTTGTAAGTGCTTCGTCAATACTATGCTTTGAAAGTAAAATTTGCACATAGAATTTTACCTATATATACTTATATCCTCTTGCCTAGCAGGTTCATCACGGAAGAAAGGACTTACTAAGTCGGGATCACTAATTAATACTAATATAATATAATAGTCTAATATATCTAATATAATAAAAAAAATATTAATATAATAGAAAAGAACTGTCTTTTCTGTATACTTTTCCAAGTATTAACTATCAAGCTGAAGATGCTGAATACAAATTCTAAAACAATATATGTACTCTCCCCCTGAAAAAGAATGATTTACTTTTCTTTTTGGTTTGTTTTAAAAAAAGATTCATATTCTCTTTTGGCAAAATTTTAATTTTAATTTTCCACGTGGCCAATTTAAGGTAACAAGATTAAAGGACATTTTGAGACGTCTAGTGTAACCTTAATTTAGGATCACAAAATTGAGAAATCTTACTTTTTTTCCTCAAACTCCGTACCAATTAAACTAGGTTATTCTTTGTTAAACGGAGAAAGTATGTACAATAAATTCAAGAGGAATCTAGGGTTGACTAAATTAATCGTCATATATAGCTGCTGCATAAATTTGAAGCGTTGAATTAATATACATGCAATGTATAACGTGCATAAGAAGTTCTTTATATTTAATTTTATTTGGTTATTAAGATAAATGATTTTAAATGCGCTGAGTAATTAATTCAGCAGAGTAAATATATGTAATTGCTTATTGTTAGTTCAGTGATAATTAAATAGAGTCATTTCCTTTACATTTTTTGGGGTGAATAAATTCAGATTCAGCTTATTTTTAAGAGTTACTTTTCAATAATGTTCTTCTAAAATTTTTGAAATTAAATGTATAATCTTTTATTAAGAATAAAGAGATCGGGACGATAGTTAGTGACATGACCTTTTGGATAGGTATTATAAAAAATATATTTACTTCGATCTGTCCGTTGAAGTCACCATCAACGTCTCTATCTTAATCTGTAGTAGCAGTTTTTCTTTTTAATTATTTAATTTCAATGATATGGGGTGAATTAATTAATAATGAGAATTTAACTTACATTTTATTAAATGTGGAGTGAATTATTTAATGACTAAATAATTTGTCATTTTGAATGTATGACTAAACTTTAGACATTTGTAGAAGATGTGTTTGAACGATTATGAAATTAACTTGTTGGGATAGAAACAAAATACGTCATGCAAAAGTTAATAATTGTAAAATTCGAAGGCAATAAATTAATCGATAAAGAAAACTATACTAAAAGAAGCGTATATGATCTTTGATCACGCATTACTTGCCTGTTAGAAAAACTAATATATATCGTAAAATATAAACTTATTACAAGAATAATCTCTCCCAAAGCAAGACTCTTTAAATGACTATCATATATATTGATTTTTTTTAAATTTTTTACTTGGTGTAGGAAATTTTTATTATTGAAACCCCCATTAAACTCGAATTGTACATTGTAGGGCTCATTCTGGCTGGTGCTCTCAATAAAATTTTTTTTTTCTATCTAGGATTTATTGCATCACAACTCATGTTCATCATACTGAGTTACTCTCCCAGTCCATTTTTATTTGTCCCCTGTTGACTTGACATAAAGATTAAGAAGTAGTAAATGATGAGGTAATTTTACCATTTGAATATAATAAATACATTATGTATTGAAAAATGCAAAGAAAAATGACTATAATTAATGATAAGAGTAAATTAGGAATCAAATATAAAATTATCTCTTGATTTTTTATAAAATAGACATATATTATTAATCATATCAAAATAGTATAGGGGACAAGTAAAGATGAACCGAGAGAGTAATTATAGAGGCTAGTTGTTAACTTATTACAAATGAAAAGTATATAATATAAAAGTTGGGTGGTAGAAAAGTGGAATTAACCTTGGGGGATTTATAAAGTAGCTAGATGAGTTAAATGTTAAATGGCAGAGGAAATTAAAGGAAGAAGCAGTTCACCACAGGTAAGTTCGTTAGCATAAAAACAGCATATGAAACAGTAGTCCACTGCACAAGCTGATCCACCTCGAAATGCGTTCCACCACCCTACCCCCCTCTTACCCCCCACCCTAACAAAGACTCAAAAACTTTAAAATGTAAGTTGCAGTCCATCATAATAATAATAACCCCAGAAATAATAATACAACCACCTTCCTCTTATCAACTTTCTTCCAAAATATATATATATATATATATATACGAGAGGTGAATTCAAAATTTTAATTTAGTGAACATTTCGAAATATGCATAATACCAACTTGTCTTGCGCGAAATATTTGTCCATAAACTTGAAGCACATCTAAACAATCCATCTAGGATTAGGTTTTTTTTTTTGCATATAATAACGTAAATATGATTTATTTGATGTATTTGAATCATATTTCATTGAGAAATAAAAAGAGTTGGTAATTGGTTGTTGGTTTTCTTGTGCTTTTTTTTAAACAATAAATAAATTCATTCAGTATTCATTATCTTCATTGAATTTTAGCTAATCTGAATTCCCATGAATAAGACTTTAGCATTCGGGGCGTATTGTGTTCCCTATCAAGAATTTTGTTTCCCCGAGGGTTTCCCACATAAACTAAGTGTTCTTTCTTTTTTGTTATTATTGTTTTCATTAGTTGTTGCGTCATAATACATCTTAAATCATTATATATTTTCAATACAGAATATAAATTTATTTATAAAAGTTCATATTTGTTAAGAACCCATAATTTTAAAAACACAATGAGTTCACACTAGGAAAGCTTAGTGCACTAAAGTTCCGGCTAAGCGCAAGATTTGAGGAAAAATTTGACCACAGGGGTCTATTGTACGCAATCTTACCTTGCATTTCTACCAAAGGCTATTTCCAAGAGTTCACGCTAAGAGCCTTAAATATTAAATCCGCGCTGTTGTTTTCCATAATAACAGATCAGGTCATTTGCCGCCGACATCACCGGCCGGCGGTGAGTTGACTTATTTCAGGGGTGGGGGGTGAGAGCTCTGACTTGTGTCATGTGTATGTGGGGTTTTAGCTAAGGTCTTCTTTATAACAAAGTGAAAAGATTTAAGCCAAAGTTAGAGTGATACATTTATTTACTTTTAATTTAAATATGGTTTCATGCACCTGCATCAAAAGCGTTTATGGTATCACTGCTACAGTTGGTAGATCTAAACCCTCCAAAATGGTGGACCTACCTACCTTAGCTCACTCATCAAAATCATTTATCTTTTTATTACTTTTAAGAAAAAAATTATGCATCTGCAAAGGTTAATTTTCAAGCTATTAAGTGAATTTTAATAACAAATATAAAATTTGAATCAAAGTTATCGAACTTATAGATGAGCTTGTAATTTTGACTTGCATACCAATAATGATATTCTCTCATATACCATGCGGATTTATATTAAGTTAATTAATATAATATACAATAATTATAAACAAAAAAAATTGGAACCTTATACAAGGGGCTAGCGTCCCATGGTAAACAAATAAAAATGAGTAATGATTATAAACAAAATTATAACTTGTTGAAAACAGAGCTAAGCTGTAAGCCTGCAAAAGAAGATTATTTTTTGTATATATACACACACATTGAAAAGGAAAGGGAAAAAGTTTACCAACTTTGGTGACATAATAAAAGTTGGTAATGGTATATATATATATATATATATATATATATATATCCTGACTGAAATTTTTTTTCTCATCGACTTGTTAGATGTCTACATTGAAGCTTGATTATATCTGGATTCATATTCCGTAGGGCCTTATTTGGAAAAAACTCTTTATCAAAGATTTTTTAATTTTCAAAACTCGAACCCAAGACCTCTTATATCTATTACACCATATCTTTGGTGGTACTGAATTATTTTTCTGCTATAGCAGCATAAATCATCAAATATATATTATATTATTTATATAATAAAAATAAAAACAACTTGTTATATATAGCCTTCAATTCTCACTGGAGCCTAGATGATTTGTTTCCAATATCACTATTTTATTCCCTTCCATTTTCTTCATTTCTCCCCAACCAATTGCTAATTAGCAGTACTACTAGCTGTAGAAGTAGTACCATTTTCACTGCAACATTCTGATAAAACTCTCAGTTCACTCTCTCTTCTCTTCTTCTTTCCCATTCCTCTGTTCCAATAACCCACCATTTTTATTTTTATTTTGAAAAAACTAAATTGTATAAAAGAGAGTGATTTAAACTTGCAAAAAAGTACTAGCTATGGATATTGATATGCTCAAATCAGCAACAGCTTCTGAAGATCAAATGGAAATGATGCTCATGATGCAATTGGACAAATTTCCTGACTTTTCCACTGGTTAGTATCATTGAATTGCGTGACTATCTCATCTGAAAGTACTTTTTTAATCGCCCACTTGGATTGGCTTATATTAGATACTTTGAAGTCAAAATGATTTTTAAGCAGTTCTGAAATATTTGGATAGAGTTAAAAAAGTTCTTAAAAAAGGTAAAAAGCTATAAATAGAAGCCAATCCAAACAAATTCTAAATTGCTAGAAACATGAAGGCATACTTTTTAACTGATTAATTATATTATGTCTCAACAGGTAATTGTTCTGAGTTGCCAATGATGGAGTTTAGTCCACAAGGAAGTTGCAATAGTAATAACAACAACAACTACAATTTCCATCAAATTGACCAAAATTCACCTAATTTCCTCAACATGCCTTCTACTATTTCATTCACAAACTCACCTCCAATGAATCAAAATCCTAATTTCTTAGCCAATTCTGGTGGATTCAATTCGCATTCGATGAATCGGGGCAATATGGCAGCAATGAGAGAAATGATATTTAGAATCGCAGCAATGCAGCCAATTAACATCGATCCTGAATCAGTCAAGCCACCAAAGAGAAGGAACGTGAAAATATCGACCGATCCACAAAGCGTCGCGGCGCGACACAGGAGGGAAAGGATAAGTGAAAGGATAAGAATATTGCAAAGATTAGTACCAGGTGGAACAAAAATGGACACAGCATCAATGTTAGATGAAGCAATTCATTATGTGAAATTTTTGAAAAATCAAGTACAATCACTGGAAAGGGCAGGTGCAAATAGGCCAGCTAATGGTACTGCAGCAACTGCAGGATTAGGATTCCCTATACCAATGTCATTGAGTGGGAATTATAATTTACCTGTGAGTTCAAAAAGTTATATGCCTAGTACTCATCATCATCAAAATATTCAACAATATGCAGATGTTTAATTTAGTTTGATAAAAGAATTAAAAAGAAAGAATTGTACTATAGTTCTTTCTTGTGTTAGTAAGTATAAATTGAAGAATTTGTGGGGTTGTATAATAGGAAGAAAAAAAAAAGTGCATACCATGCATGTTGTATTGGGTAGAAGAACAATTGAGTACTATATTATAACCATGGTATATAGAGTAATAGAGACCCCCATATTGATCTGTTAATAAAATTTTATGTTCCTTGTATAGTCTATCTTTTTATATATTTAACTATATATCTAATTATCTATCATTGATAATTATGGTGAATTGGTAAAAGTCTTTTTATTTTTAAATAGAGATCTCGTATTTGAGCTAGCAGAATAGGGTTTGAACCCAAATATCTATGTACTCATTTTAAATTGTTAGTGATTCTCATTTAAGACTTTAATGGTTATGAATATATATTTTTATTCACTTAATTACATATCTTTTTAACTCTCTTGCTCTATTACTCAGAAAAGAATTAAACTAGAATTATCTTTGTGGGACGTTGACAATAGCCATGTGCCAATTATCTTTGCAACATCTCAAAGAAAAAATCTTGGGAACTAGGTATGTTAGAAGATTTTGTTTTCTTCGTATATTTTTTGTCTATCTGCAAGTTCTTGAAGCAACGATAACTTTATTTTCGTATGATCTTATAAGTTCATGAATTTGAATTGTAGACACAACTATCCATGCTTATACTAATTAAAGTAGACTATCCATATTACCATCTTGTTAGGACATTAACACGAAATAATTTGTGCATCAAATTGACAGTGTACGATTAAAGATGAGAAAAGGGACCATGTAGGACTTGGTTGTATATATGCACTGAAGGTCAAATAGCAAGTCATGCTCCTTGGAAAGACAACTTGTAGGACCCTGTACATTTGAAAATACCCCCAGTTTTCTTAGGGGTCTTTTGGTTCCCAATTTGAACATATTGTAGGGGTCGTTTGGTTCCCATATTTTTGAAAATGCAACAAGTTTGGGACTATTAGTTGCCTTGGACCATCATATGTTCACTTTCTTGACGAATAGAAAGCTAAAGTGCCAGAGTTGAAACTAGTGGTCATTTTTCCAACAAGAAATTATGCAGAATTGTTTGGTTCCTCACGTAGTAATCTCATTCATTTTTTTTTTTAATTTTAAAGCGAAAAGAGCGTTAGTTTGAATTTACAGCAATAGATATTTCTTCTTTATTCCACCATAACAAAATGTTGCATTAGTAATGTGCAACGAACAAATTATACTGTGTAATTACATGTAGGATTTTACAATGAGATTAATTATGATTTATGTTGATCGACACAACCAATCAAACGGCCCATAATATTATAAAACATTTTTTAATTTTTATTTTCAATGGGGACAGGAAAATCGGAAATTGAGAAGGAAATTACAAGGTGGGGAATTAAACTTTCACCGACAAAGCAAAAATTTTAAATAATCAATCAACTTAATTGAAGTACTAAGATTTCTCATATAACACATCTTCATCCGTAAAAAAAAAAAGTATTCTCACGCAATATGAAAAGAATATGACGTTATATATAGACGTGATTCACAATTTTCTAGTTTTCTTGTCTTGAAATTTGAATATATTATGGCAAACTCAAAGCTGTAAAATTTACTCTGCGATAAGAGTCAAACTTGATTTTTTTTTTCCTCAAACACGCTTACCTCTGCCAAAGAAAGATAATATATCCTGAACACTCTTATGGCAGAAATGCAAGATAAGACTGCGTACAATATTCCTTATGATCGAGTTTTTCCCTGGACCCTGCGCATAGCGGGAGTTTTAGTATACTGGACTTGCACCTTTTTATTTATTTATTATAGAAATTGCTAGGTTCAATAATCAACTCTTTTGTAGTGTTAACTCAAATATAACTTTGAGTTAAAAACTAAAGTACCATTGTTAGTTTTCTCTACCTGGAGATTTTTAAAGGATTTATATTATGGATGACTAATTAAATCTAGAACTAATGTCAACATCTCCTTACTTGTGTGTTAAAAGGCAATAACTTCGGACATGATCAACTCTCATCATATGAGAGATGGTGTGTATAAAATTTAACAACGATTCCTCAAATGTTGTTACAAATATGATTTTATATATGTACTATCGGACTTTCAGCAATATTAAATGAAATGATGGTACAATTTAATAATATTTATGCCATCAAATAAATATAACCATGGGTGGACCCAGGGTATGGTGAGGGGGTTCATCCGAACTCCCTCGACGAAAAAGTATACTGTAAATTTAAGATAAGTTTTTTATATTTTTGTATATATATTAAACTTGAACCTTCTAAATATTAAGCATAGTTTAGCATAATGGTTGGTTTCCTTTAAAATGAACCCTCATGCTCAAAGTTTGAATTCCACTTAAAGCATCATTTTTTAACTTTTCTTAATTATTCTTTTGATAGTTATATTTTGTTAATTTATTCGCACATTTATACTTTTATTATATTTCGAACCCTATGAATTAAAATCCTAGATCCGCTACTAAATATAACCTACTAAAAACACACGAAGGGAGAAACATACTTTTATATATCAAACATGTAATGAGTGGATAGTACCTATATAAAAATCAAAATTTAGACTAATATTAAACATTGAACTTATCATTATTTTATAGGATGGTGGGTATAGACTATAGTATTTAATTATATGTGAATTATAATAATTAGAATGATGAGATTGAATAAGTGAAAGAAAAGGAAGGGACAAAAGGATGAGGAAAGGAAAAATGCATGAGAAAACCCCGTGAAAACACTGACAATATGCGGTGCACTTTTATTTACCATTATTATTATTATTATTATTA
>DF366352.1:8952-22965 GCA_000787875.1 Solanum virginianum
AATTACTGCTACATATTTACCTTATATATACATTATTTGTCATGTGCTTTGGCTATTAGTCGTGTTTTTTCTTGTTCTCTTTCTTTTACCTTTTGTCATATCTAGTTTATTCTTCCTATGGGTTTTTGAGACGAGGGATCCCAGGAAATAACCTTTCTACTTCTATGAGGTAGTGGTAAGGTCTGCGTACATTCTACCCTTCCCAAACCCCACTTATGGGATTACACTAGGTATTTGATTGTTGTTGTTGTTGTTATAGTGAATTGATTATGATGGAAGTTCATAAAGCTGAAAAATAGATTCTTTTAGTGATATTAGGTAGTTGAAGAAGCCAAATGCATTGCTTATAGTGATGCTTTTGGTATCTCGGCATGAGTACCGTGAGTACTGGTAGTGAATTTTCCACAACTTGTGTTTTCGAAAATTGCATGATTTATATATAATTTACAAAGAAGCGGAGGTCACGAATTAAAGTAGTAGGCTAATTGGTGGTAGGGTTAGGTGGTTATCTAGTAATGGGGTATAGTAGGATATTGTCATATCTAGTTTATTCTGCTTATGGGTTTTTGAGACGAGGGTTCCCAAGAAACAGCCTCTCTACTTCTATGAGGTAGTGGTAAGGTCTGGTGGGATGGAGTAAAAAAATTAAAATTTTCAAAATTTAAAATTTTTGTAAAAATAAGTTTTTAATTTTTTTATATGATGGCCCGGGGGGGCTGGGGACACTGGTTGGAATGAAAATAAAAATTTTAATTTTTTTCAAAATAATTTTTTTGGGTGATGGTAGGGGGAATTGGGTGGATTGGAATAGAAATTGAGGAAAAATAAAATTTTCAAAATGTGAATTTTTTTCAAAAATAAACTTTTAATCTCATTTTAGTTTTAAAATAATAATAATTTTTTTTTGAGGGGGAGGCAGAGCATGGTATGAATGGGATATAAAACTCAATTTGAAATTTGATAAGAGTTTTGGAAAATATTTTTCTTAATATAAGTCATTTTCCTTAAATTTCAAAAAAATGAATTGATTTGAAAAACATTTTCCAAAACAGTTAAGCCAACCAAATATGAGAAAATTAAAAAAAAATCGAAAAATATTTTCCTCCATACCAAACGCACCCTAAAGGGAAAAGTTTCCTCAAAAAAAGAAAACTAAGGCTGATGTGACCCATTTTCGACCTAAATGATTTGTAGTGACTTCCTATGTCATGTGGAATAGGAGGGGTGTAATTAAGTCTACTTTATCAAGTTTGAGAGTGTTTTTAGGTCTGTCAATAGTTTAGAGACGAAATCAATAATTCGTATCAAGTTCGGAGGCGTTTTTAATAGTTCTCTCTAAAATTATCTATTAATTTAATAAATTGGACAAATATTACAGTGGACGAGTAAAAATTAAAGGAGAGAGGATTGAATTATTTAAATATGGGTTCGTAATAACATTTTCATGATTGGGATTAGCCCGTTTTCAAGACTGTTACACAAAATGGAAGTATATCCTTCGCCTTTAGCGTTACTGGAGCAATATTAGTTGACTAGAAGTAATGCTAATATATATATATATATATATAAAGTCACGCCAAAAACATGATCCTTCTAACTGTTTTTTTACTAAAGCTTAAATTTAAGATGACGATGTCTATAAATAGAAAACAACAGACAGGATACAATTGATTTCTGTTAGAATGAATAAAAGGTACATGGCTAACAAATTTGCTGCACCAAAATATTAATATTAAATATATTATATTTCAACATATATAATTTTCTGAAAGTCTCAAGGACTTTGTTTTTTTCTTTTTAAACCTTTTATTTGTATTCACATTAGAGTTCAATTAATCTTGATTCATGTATTCAAAACCCATTTTTGGTGGCAATGCTCCCAAAAGAATTTTTTTTTTCGTATTGAGGCTCAACCATGAGCAATATAGTGACTAGAATTTGAACATAAAACCTCCTCCTAAATCACAAAGTCAACCTTTAGTCTTGTGTTTATGAGCTTTACAGTCTATATATATACATAAAAAATAAAAGAATATATATATTTTATATATACACAATAGTGATTTAAAAAGTGGTGGTATGAGGTGAGGCATTTTATGCAGTATGGGAAGAGGCATAAGTCCCAGGACACTTGGTATAAGTCCAATGGATTTAAAGATGCTTATATCTCATATATTTTAAATTTTATAATTTTATTTTAATAATAACAATATAAGCAAATTAAAACTTTCAATAATTTTACAAATAAATATAAATAAATCACCATAGTACAAAAAATATATATAGTAAATTGTAATTTGAGAGAGGTATCAACACAAAAATAATAATAGGTGAGATAATTTTTAAAATAATCATCATTCATCTCGATATTTATTAATCTCAATCTCCCTCAACTAATATTTACATTGGTTAATATTTATATATTTTCAAACAAGAAAAGGATAAAAATAGTTAAGTAATGACAAAAAATAAATAAAGTTCCTAAAGAACATAATGCTATATATGAAATCTCTATTTTATCAATTTGAGGAACAATTATCTAAAAATGATGAGAGTTGCTTTATTTTCATATATATTTTACAACCTTAAAACTATGATGGCATCGAATACAAATATCATTACATCTATATAAAAAAAATATGATTTATAGAAAAAATACTTTAAATATAATAAGAATTAAAATTAACATTCAATGTTCAATTTTAATCCCAGGGTTTATGCCTCAATTCTAGGACTTACGCCCTATAGATTTGTGCCTTCAATTTATTTCCTAGAACATTTTTAATACTCCACCCCAAGACTCGCTCTAGGACTCATCCGGAAAATATTTTTGAAAATATTGATACATTGTAATTTATTGTTGAGTGAGTTCGAATGAACCGTCTTGTCCCTTTAGATCCATCTCTGAACTTCATATTTATATATTATTAATAGAAGAAGATAAAGTATCACATTCAGTCAAATCGCAACCTATTAATATGCCAGGTTAAATCTTAGGATTAGTTAAATGTCAAGAAATTAACTAAACAAGATAAACTTTAAAACGGTAAAAAATGATAAATAAATGCTCAATTATACCTTTTCCTTATTTCACAATTATTTACCCATTTTATATAGTAAAGAAAATGAAATTCATATATGAAGCAAGAATTACTATCCTTTTTGCCCTTGGTTGTCTCTTCTAATAATGCAAATAAAATTTTAAGAAAGAAAAAGAAAAAAAAATGAGTAACCAACTGTCCCTTATAATACGGATGTTTACAGAAAAAACATTTATTATTGAAAAAATCTAAACAAAAAAAATGAAAAAAATACACAACATATAATTACTCTATGCACGTTGTTGAACAAAAAGTAATTAATGATTATTTGAAATTTGAAATTGGTCAACTCCTGATATATCTCAACTACTTTTCACAAAATAATTTAATGATTAATTTTGAAATTAAAAAATTATCAATTCCTTATGTATTTCCAATACTACCCACATTCTCATTCAAAAACCAAAATATTTATAATAACAAGAAAATAAATAAATAATTTTAAAAAAGGATAAAAGTAGACATACATAAATGTCCTATGTACGACGATGAAGAAAATTAATTAATAGATTACGGATAAGAAAAAATAAGAACAAAAAACAATCTAAAAAGCGCACGGTTATAACTTTTTTTTTAAAAAATTTATTTTATTTTTCACTTTCACTTTTTTGAAAGGATAAAATATAATTTCTCACAATTAGACACGTGTTTAATGATTATAAGATGTTCAACCTCTAGTAAACATTGCTTCCAGATCTCATATCTAATAGAATGAAAGTTTTCATCTTTGTTGTTTTCTATATCATGTAGACACCAAACTGCAAGATATTTTACTTTTTTACTTGGAGCTTCTATAGTTGCCCACAAACTTACAATCAGAAGCATATGGGAACCATCACAAGGAGCAGAGGGAGAGACATCAGGATGACCATTGGATTCAGCATGTGGATGCGGAGCAAATTGTTCTCTAAATTCGAAGACGCATTGTATGCAAGATTTTCCAAATGCCTAAATGATTATGTAAGTGTAAAAGTTTATATTGAATTGATAAATATAATATATTCATTTTATGTTGAAATTGTCTTATTTTGAATATAATATATTTGTTTACGAAGAATATTCACATGTCAAACATATACCCTTAGTTTGAAAAATTATACTGGAGCCTGAAAGTCGAATTCATATAATGAATAAATATAATGTGAATGATTTTAAGTTTCAAATGAAGAGGTTTCTATGTATAAGAAAACTAATAATAATGTTGTGTACATGTTCAAGCTGATGTCGATAGTAGTGACCAAACTTTCTAAATTTTATGGTGCCATTGAAGAGATCATTGAAATAAAATATTCAGGTTAGCCTAAAATGGATAGTATTATATTGATGTAAGTGGTTTGGCCATCATGCAGAGATACAAGGTGCACCAACAATAGTATATAATTGAAGCTGAGCACACTACATAATACGGAAGATATGATCTTTTTATTATTGCTCAAAATGCTAAGCAAGTCAATTGTGCTCTATATACATTACATGGAGATAAGGGTGATTACGGGGTCGTTATTAAGAGAAAACTTGTGGGAAGAATTGAAATTGAGAATGTAACACCTCCTAAAGCCCCTTGGAAGGCTCTCATAGTAGATACCTTGCGTAACACATTATTCAAACTCTTTTTGGTAAATTCAAGGTTGAATTCTTGATCAAGAGGCAAAATTGTGTGAAAAGTGGTCTCGTTCAATTTTTAGATCAATCACATCTAAAAATAGTATTTCACAAGTTTTTGTATTTTTCAGAGGGGTTCGCGACCAATTCGCATCTAGAAGAGGGTTCATTTTAGGGTAAAAATGATTGACACTCATTCCAAAGCTATATTAGGAGAAAATTGAACTTCGTACGAAAATGAACTATCCTGGAATAAGTCCACATCACGCCCCTGCTCACCCACAATACAATTTTCATTTAAAAGATTTAGATTTAAGTAAATGCAATTGAGATAAATCCCTAAACTTTTAAAGATTGGAATTCACGAATTTTCACTCATTTTGGACCTATTTCACTCACCAAAACACCTAAAATCCTCTCTAAACTCTCCAAAGCAGCTCTACCAAACTCTTCCCAAAATTCTAGGCTTTCGAGACTCCTCCATTAAAAGTCAAGCTTCAAGATGATTCCTAAGCTTCTTCAAATTTCTCCCATCTTTCTCAAAACTGTTAAGGTATGTGGGTTTCTTCATCCATGATCCTTTCACTCATGAAGTCCAAAACCTTTTTCAATTCAATACTTTAATTTTAAGACTTATTTCATTATGGATACTTCCTATTACTATTGTTATGCATGATATATGTTGAAAATTATCATCTATTGAATTGAAATACATGAACTCCTTTCAAGGATTAATATTATGAATTACTTTATGACATTTAAGCTATGTACGTTATGTTACTATGAAATGCTATGAAATTTATGATTTATGAGATGATTTTCATGATGCGCTAACGAGGGGCTTTTCAATGAATATGGTCGGTTTTGAATGGCCTCAAATGGTCATGGTTTACTTCATTCATGTACATTACTTTTGAATTTTATGATTTTAAGTCCCTGTGCGTAGACCAACAAAGTTTTGGAACTAAGACTATATATGAAGTAACTTATGAATGATGAAAGGTTTTACTACATGTTATGCAAGCTATGAATATTATGTATGATGCAGGGCTATCAAGTATGTTATAAATCCATGGAAATTCTATGAGTATTATGCAAGACCATGAAGCCCCTTTTTATGATGCCACGATACACCCTCTTTATGAAAGGTAAATGCTCACTTGAAGGGGTTACAAATTTTAATGAGCTACTCTTATTGTGATATTATGATTTACAAGCTTACGCATGTTATGATTATCTTTTATGATTATTGATGTCACCCAAGCTACACAACCTTTTTAAAGGTATAAGCGGCCATTGCCAAAATATATAACCTAAACAAAGTTAGGGTCGAACCCACAGGGAATATGGTCTAAGGTATACTTCCACACATGTCAACTCAAATATGCAACCATTTCAGCTCGGTCTAAGGTATAGCGAAAGCCTAGCCTACCTGACATTCGACGTCTCATACTCTGCATCAATCTAGCTGATCTTTTCCTTATCCTATTGATTCCCTATGCTGCATTAATACTAAAAACATAGTTCATAGGGTTAACATGGTTACATCGGCTGTAAAAACTTGAGAAATGGTTGGAATTAGGCCAAAAACACCTAAAATGGGAAAAATTGGGGCTATGTCCAAAATTCCAAAAAAAATCCCAAAAATGTTCCTAATGACGGCCTGAGTCTACAACCAAAAATTCGGCCCAAAATGGACCCCAGAAGACTGGTAGAAAGCCCAAAAACGAAAGTTAAGAACTTTACCAGGAAAATGATCTTTTCAAAACTTTCTCGGTCAATATTCTCAAAAATCGGACGATTATCGCAAGCACTGAGAATACCACAACGTTCCCCTTAGAACGTAGAATAATTTATGCTAAATTTTCATTCAATTCCGTCAAGATTCACTTACAAAACCAAGACACAATATTTTCACCAAAAATAAGAGCAACACCAGCAAATAATAGAATTTTACCTCGAATTACATGCCAAATTCTCAATTTGACTTCACCGCGATGTTCCTTACAAAATCAAGTCAAATGGACCATTGATTCATCAAAAAAAAAACTTGTAGAAGTCACTTTCAGACCTTAGAAACTTTTGAGAAAAAATAGTTCGCAAGGGCTGTAGCTATATATATAGACCAAATTTCATCTCCGCGAAAATAGAGTATTATGCCTGCTCTCCTCCGCAAATGTGAACATGACCCCGCGAACGTGGAGATCTATCCTCTTTGCCTTCCACGTAGATAAATCTTCACAAACACAGAGGTTTAGATCTCAGGTGTTGCACCAACAATGCCCAAAACTTTCTCGGGCCGTTCTCGGAGCTCCCGATGTCCATTTTACCCAAACATAGAGTATAACCACCTAGATTTCAACATTTTAGATCCAATGGAGCAGTTACAGTTATTCTCGACGAAGCACCCTATGGAAAAATAAGGGTCCCACTTCTTTCTAGCTGATTTAGCTAAAAAGAACTTAGGGGGGGTCAAAATGCAACCCAGTGAGCCCGTTAGCTGACAAAGGGTCATTTTATCCTATTTTCAACATTCCAGAGCTGACCATGCCATTAGTTTTTATTTCGACTGCATTAACCTGGGTTTTAATTGAAACATACTATTTAGCTTTCTGTTGAACTTGCCTTGCAACTTTTAGCTGATAATCAAAACAGAACACTCCATTCTCAAACTAACTACCCTTTTAGAACAAATCGGCCATTCCGGAACTAATGAAACCATCAGAATCCCATTTTGAGGCTGCTTACTAAGGTTTTGATGAAATCTCAAATTTGCAGCTTTAGCTTCTCGCAAACTTGTAAACTTGTATAATTCTCAACAAAACTACTGACAACCAATCCAACAGTCCCAATAAACCATAATAGGTCCAAAGCCAGCATAAATAAGCTCAAACAAATAGAAAAGTTGTAGAAATATAGAAATGACCTAGAGGGTCATTATAACATCCCCTACTAATAAAACTTTCATCTGCTAAAGTATGAACACAGGCATAATTGTAAGTTCTAGTCCACACCACGAGCATGTTAGTCATAAGCATGTTTCGTATCCCACAATAGTTCAAGCACTTCCATGCTATCCTAAAGTTCAATCCCATATGGCCAACAGGCTAGTCAAATAGTGGCAAACTATGGCTAATAGGCTCACATATCACATGGGTCAAATCTCTTTTTCCTTGATGTCCCATCTACCAAGCACCACAATAAAAACAATCATCAGTGCAGTAAACAATCAAGGCACTCAGAGTTAAACCCTATATTCATCATGCCACTCATCGGTGCTTCCAATAACTGTCAGACTCTTATTAGCATAGAAGATACCCAACATGTCACTCACCAGAAGGCTCCTTATACTTCCCTTTGTACCCAGATATCTACATCTCTCTTCTCAACATAGTCCACATTAGTAATTACAATTTGACCCCATTCTGTGGTAGCTAACAACCAATTTTTGGCAAAAACTATAATAGTAACTACTGGTGCTTATTAGTTAGAAACTTTACACTATACAACATAGTAGTCAGCCCAACAACAAATAGACACTCATAATGGCCACAACAGATCAGGTATAATCCCCCAAAATATTTTCCACCAAAACCTCCCTCGGCTTTATTCGATCATCATCTCACTCTCCGAAACATCCTAGAATACGAGTAACTTACCCAAAAAACATCAGCACAACATTGGTACACAGAAAACAGGATGTACACCGTTATAAGCTAGGGGTAAGGCTAACTCATGTGCAACTAACCCAACCTACCTCAAAAACCTCAAAGGCTACTATATCAGGGCTAATCTTACCTCGCATTTCACCCCACATGACTTCTCTAAGGGGTGACACCCTAATAATTGCTCAGTCTCAAATCTCAAACTATACAATTCGGCACCGTTGGTCAGGATAACCTCGGGCGTCAACTCTGAGTTATCGTCAGTCTATCCTAAATATCTCAAATACTAGCTAAGGCATTCTGTAGCAAATCTATAGCATACGGGCTCAACTTTGTAGGCTCAAACTAGCTAACTAGAATATGACATCGACAACCACATCACCAAAATAGATCAATCTGTCCCTGGGGCAATACTAAACCAAGATCAACAGACAATATCGCTCGACCCCCGTGTCACAATCATGAAGAATCACCATACCCAATCCTCCATTAATAAGAAGCGACCTTCTACTACCTTAATATCATGACTGGGGATAAAAAGAACCCAGAACCCATACTCAAGTGAGCAATCAGCTAGAAAATACAACTGACAATGTAAACCATAATTGAATATAAAGCAACCCGGTAAGGTGATCAATATCCCCACTGGAAAGCATAGCCAAGAATTCAGATAACATAGTCCCAAGCGGCTAACAATCATAACAAATCCCAAAGGTAGAGGGGCCAACAACTCAGCAGATGGCACAACAACATTTGATACAATAATAGACAATCCAATTAAGCCTTTAGGCATAACATTTATCTCATAATCAAGTCACCCAAAAATCAGAAGAACTGCATATCAACAGAATCCTAACCATTAAGGCACAAGGTATACCCAGGGGCATAACAGATAGCCAGCCCCTCAAATGCAACGTACACCAATATAAGGCTAACCACTCCAATAATCGAGAATCGAAATAACCATATGTATAAATCACATGGCTTTGGCTTACATTCAGCTACCAATAAGGTATAATTACGTAGGTAATAATTATTCATAATCCCACCAGGATAATATACTCATCAATATTAGAAAATCTAACAGGTAAAACCAATTGGTAAATAATAGAATACGGATATCCAGAGGGCACCAATTCCTAGCCTTACCTCAGTCACAACTCATCTCACCTGCAAGATCTTAATCAAGAGCGCTCATAGCCTATATAACCTTTAACTAGTACCTCACTTATGTATATATATATCACAGAACTCCAGCAATACATAACCACCACTGATTAATTACTGATCACAAAGCCTGCTTCTAAGTCCTTTCTACATTCTCAATACCAGCAAGTTTTCTTATCCGACTGTTATAACTCAAGGGCATCTAACCTCTACTAAACGTGTGTCACGACCCAAGCCTAGGGTCTAGACGTGACACAATGCAAAAGGAACCCAAAGGGACCCCAAGCAAGCCTCTTAGAACATCATTACACATCCTTGGTCGCGGAAACAATAGATACATCATAAAGATATAAGAATGGGGGCAATGGGACTAAGGGAAAACTTGCACACATCATAATTAAGAGACAAAATACAAGCTTGTATCATATACATCAAGAACTATAGAGTCAAGGCTTTTTGCATAGATATATAACATGTCCAACAAACACCTCTAATACATAGATAAGAGCAGAGGCCAAGACAAAGTGATCGAGATCACCCTCATAGTCAAAGTAAATAATAAAGATGAATGTCTTAATATATAATAGAAGAAACATCTACTAGGTCCCCAAAGTGAAGGACTCACCAACTAGCTTTAATAGCACCGAACTAGCCACATGGAGGAGGATGATCAACTTGGGCACCAGTTCCTATATGGTGATATCATGTTGGCATAGAGTATGCATTAGTACATTTGAATATACTAAGCATGTAGGATGCAATGTAAACAAGAATTGATCATCATAATCAAAATGCATAACAATAGGTAATAGGTATACTTATAACAATATGACATGTAAGATAAATGCATAAGTAAAACATGCTTAAGAAATTCATGCTCATATGGAATATCATATGTGTAGAGGAGACCAAGCTAGATTTCCAAAGTACAAACCCCTTAGTAGGTTAGTGAGGATAGCACCCATTACCCTTTTGTTGTGAGGTGCAAACCGCTCATCAAGGATAGTGATGATAGCACCCATCACCCTAGTGGTTGAGATGTTGACCCTCAACTAGGCCACTCGGATCGGGCATGATCTAATGCAACACTTTATATAAAATATATCATATACATAAGCTCATTTCATCATCATATTGTCAATCATATCATATCTCATGCTTTGGACCTTCAATTCCTCAAGAAACCACATCCGTATATTTTATCAAACACTTAGTGGGTGTGAAATGATAGTATAAAACCATGCAATTTAGAGATGAAATCATGCAAGGAAATCCATTGTAAAACCATCATTCAACACCTTGCAACACCCTCAAAACATATACATCAAAACTCCTCATCAAATCTTACAATAGATCCAAGATTTATAGCTCAAAACATGGCAAAACAGTCACAACTTTACATAGCTTTAACATAGTATGCAGTGAATTTCATAACAATCAAAACCCATTTATAAATCAACTTTAAGTCATGCAATTTGAGTAAAAGGAGACTTAGGTATCATGGGTGAAAGGAACCCATGAAAGAAACCCACATACCTTAGCTTAGAGATGAACTTGGTGAATATTGGAGATGAAGACTTGAAGCTTAAAGAAGATCCTTAGCTTAGGATGAGGGTTTGGGACTTGAGTTTGAGGAATGAAAATATGACTAAGTGTTTGAGTAAGTACTGGAAAATGTTTAGGGTAGTATGAGGGTGAAATTTTGCTAAGTTTATGTAAAAACACTTTTGGGAACACATGGGCCCAAGACATAGAAGTCTAAGACCAAACTAAAAAAAATAGTCCCAAAATGAACTGGGGTGCATCGCGAAGGCAACGTAAAAACTCCACTGGAATAAGCGTTCTTGGAATTTCATAATTGCTAATCTTTTGCTCTTAAATCGGGGTTAGACCCTTTTCCCCCCAATTTGGACCCCCTGAACATGAATATGGAGTCCGATTTTCAAAATAGCAAATGGATTTTGAGATATATGGAATTTCGAATTCTGGCCATTTCGAGGCATGTTTTTCAAGCACTTTTTGGGGTCGTTTTAACGTACTCGGCGGCCTGCTCCCTATTTGGGACTGATGACACTGTATTTCCCCTTCACAGAGTCTGGCCTCTACGCGACATCCATGCAGAGGGACAACAGAGCCAAATTCTCAAAAATAATGGAACCATTGACAAGACACACAAAAGAATCAACAACTTAAGAAAGTTCCTTAATAACCCGTAGCCTCCTGGAGATAAGCCACAGACGTCTCCGCACCTATTCACAAGACTCTACTAGATGATTGCTCTGTAAAGCTGAGACTAGTAAACCTTAAGCTCTGATACCACCTTATCATGAATCGGTCCCAGTCATGATTGCGCCTGCTAGGTCTCACCTACAGGCAAGCCAATTCCCAACCCAAGATTACCTTTCCTAACATTTAGTCAAGCTCAAATTGACATAGCGATAACATAAAATTGATTTACCCAAAGCCTAAAGTCAACTATACCGAACTACAATAAATGAAAATTACATAGAACTAAAATATAAAATAATATATACAACCAATAGCGCTCCTATGAAATACATCATAATACAACTATACAAGCCTAAATGTTTGGAAACAATAGACAACCATCAAAAATAAGTAGACTGCAAGGTAGCCAGAACTACTAGTGCTCACCAAAAGTCTCTTGAGCAGTCCTAATATTCCCAAACTCAGCAGCCATGGCTTGTACCTGGACCTATACCATGGGAAGATGCAGAATGTAGGGGTAAGTACAAATAGTAAAGATATATATATATATATATATATATATATATATATATATATATATATATATATATATATATATATAGAGAGAGAGAGAGAGAGAGAGAGATAAATATAATATATTTAGCTAATAATGCCTTTATCACACATAGAATCTATAAAATTAATAAATAACTAGTTATGACAAAGTAGAAAATTTAGTCAAAACCTAAAAGAATATAAACAACAACTAATCAATCATATGGAAGAAACTAAAGAACAAATAAAACAAGCTACTACTATTAATGAGTTAGATATCTTAACAAAAATCCAACAAACCAGAGTAGAATTATTAGAACTAATAACAGGAGAAATAATATATAATAAGTGTAAACAAAAATATTATGAAAAAATCACAAAACAACACAACATATTTGGATAAAAATGAATAAAGAAGAATTTGCGATAAGTCAAAAAACATATGAAAATTATGATGGTTTAAAAATAAAAATATTATGAAGAAATCACAAAACTACAAAATATATTTGGATAAAAATGAAAGAAGAATTTGCGATAAGTGAAAAAACATATGAAAATCACGATGGTTTAAAAATAAAAATAGTATTTTTCAACTTAGGACGAAGATATAAGAATATAGGGGATCAATTATATCTAATGTTAAAAAATGAAGAATTAAAATTAGAAGATAGCCTCACAGTTATGGCAAGAATAATAAAAGAAAATGAAGAAATTGATAGGAAAAATGAAATAGAAAAAATTAAAATTCAAAGCGAAGAAAGAATCCAAAAAATTGAAGAAATAAAAAATAATAAAATAAAGGAATTAGAAATGAAACTACAAAGACTAAAAGATATATGAAAAACAACAGGAAAAAGACAAAGAAATCAGACTAATGGTAGAAATCCAAAAGTATAAAGAAAAAATCAAAATAAAAACACAAGATAAACAAAATAATTTAAAATATAAATAAGATGATACAATTATGGGTAGGATATATGGCAAAATAATTAATAGACAATAAAATAAACATGATAGATGTAGCAGGATATAATAATTTAAGAATAGATAATATATAAGAAGAATTCATGGAAGAAGATAATAGCTCATAATTAAGTGAAACATATACAGATCTTATAGAAAATAAAAAACTAATAGAAAATACAGAAGTAGAAATAAATTATGATGAAAAAATGAAAGAGACTATAACCTCAGTATTAGATATACTCCATAAATACGAAATAGCTATAAAAAATGAATTTAGTAGTATGACCACTGAAATAGAAGAAGCTATGAGAGAAAAAATAATTAATAGAAATTTAATGAATAAAGACACCATAATATTATAATAATTACACAAGATCAGATAGATATAGTGTTTTATGAAATAAAAGATTAAATAAAGGTAAATGGACACCTAAACAAATAAGTGAACAAACTAATTATCAATATATAATATGTGTTATTTAGATGAATATACTTGTTCATTTAAAGACTATTATTATAAAGGAATATATACACCCCAAGAAAGTCCAGGAATAAGACAATTATATTTTACTAAATTACCAACACCATTTAGTGAGAAAATAACTAAAGCATTGAATGATGCTAATTTACAAGATACTCTAGGAGCTAGAATAAAATTCTTAAAAAGATGGTATGCAGGATTATGTGAAAAATATAAGGATGACATGAAAATGGAAAAGACATTAATTAAAAACTTATCATGTTATAAA
>DF366351.1:9639-32605 GCA_000787875.1 Solanum virginianum
CCATACATGATGCATGAATGCAGCAAAATAAGCTCATAACACACATGGAATTGCACCCATAATTAAGTATAAACTCACAGGTCATACTTCAAGCGTCAACTTACCTCCACATTTTCAAAACAAACATTGCCAGATACTTAAAATGCATGAATGTATCAATAACTACAATCTCAAAAGATTTGAGGGTACCCAATTTTTCATCAAAATTGAAAAAGCATTTAAAGACTATGTATATGCCAACATATAATATTACTATATATTTACAAACTATCTACACTGCCTAGAACATGCCTGTTCAACAAAAAATTGAACATCCACAAGGAAAAAGAAACACGGCAAGAAAATGTTGGGATAAAAAATAGGGAAAGTTATGGACTCGAGGCTACTCAGACTTCAGCTTGATCCATAACTTCCCACAGCCTACCAAAATAGAATATTTTGTCTCAAAGTAACGACAAGAATGAAAAACTAAACACGATAACACACATATATATACATACACACACATTAAAATCCAAAAACTAACATCCAGAATATAAGTAAAAATAGCATCCAACATAAAATATTTAAACAACTCCACAAACCCAACATAATAAAAAGATTATCCAACAAAAGAATAAAGTATCCATACAAAAAAGATAAGAACTGGGGTCAAAAGGGTCAAACATCATGGTGCTCAAGCACTGGTATCTGTTTAGTTAGCAGGGTTCTGGGTCACGACCTCCTCCTCAGCCATCTAGGTGGCAGTTGTACGTAAGCTACCCTCTCCATGTGAATGCTACTACTCCCTATCTCTCTGTATGGACGCAAACAGGATCAACTCCTCCACCACCTTCTCTGGTATCGGCTCCTCCACCGGAGCTACTGGGTTATCAAGTCTAGGCCTTTTCTGGCTAACCTATGGGTCATCTATCTTGAAGGGTCTCTTCCCATGAGTATGCAGGCAGTCAGCTAGACAATCAAACACCTCGTCACCCACTAGTGACCTCTAGGACTGTAATAAAGGCTGCTAACATCTGTAATAAGTTGTTCTTGAACTTGTCCAACTTCTCAGTCACTACGTTTGTGTTAGAAACCCTAGCACCCTCAAGTCTCTTTTGGACTCTTACCTCAAAAATATCGACATGGGCATCCACCGAGCTAACTCTTTCATCAACCAACTCGCGGGCAAATGCCTTTATCCTCTCCTTTGAGTCCCTTATAGTCTGGCTGACCCATGGTCTGACCTGTGCTGCTAAAGCCTATAGTGTGGATTCCACCGTAGCCACCCTGTGTAATAGTACCGAAAAAGAAACAAAAGAGATAATAGAATTAACCTGTAATGTAGATACTGCTGGTGCTGGAGTACTGGAGGATGGCACGGACTCAATCTCAATGGATGGTGTAGGCTATGTAGCTGCTAGAGTAGTACCAGTGCTAGCTGGGGTTAAACCCTGAGTTTGAGGCTCAACTGGGAATAGACCTAGTATAGTCAAAGGAGGTGCATGGGGTAGGGCCATCAAGTTCTCATCAGCCACTATCAAGCTAGGATCTATAGTGTGTATGGCCTCGATATGCTAGTCTCGATGGGGGTTTATAGGTACACCTACTGCACTGCATCATCGATGGATCAAGACAGGGAATGGCAGTGAGGTGTTTGTCCGGATGGTGGACTCATAGATCTACCCGGAGATAATTCGGGCCCAATATATCTCATAAGTAGCTAGAATGCTGGCTAATAACACCGCTTGCTCCAATGTGATTACATTATCTCTGAAAGTAGGCCGGATATGCCAATGAATAATGGATCACCAAAACTTATCCCTAAAAGAGAGGTGGACTTTAACTATTAGATCTATATGGTTTGTAACCCACATCAGCTTGAACCTCTCCTCACATATCTGGCTAGTTATCCACTATAGATGCTCGATCTTAGCCCCAACATCTTTTTTACTCACCGTTCTCCTCATATTGTTGATGCGACTGTCATGCTCTACGGTGGACTGAGGCACTTTATAGGTGGGCCTAAACTGAATTCATCAAATAGTTTCCTGTGAAATAGAAACTCTCTGACTTTGGACTGGCACTATCTATAACCTCGGCTACTTAATTGGCTTCTTATTTTTCAGTAACCCTCAGTGGAGTATAGCAAGATAGGCTGCATAAAACTCACAAACCACATAACGAGCATACTTGCCTAGCTATTGTGTAGTCCATCTCAGTCCTTGTCTATTTATCTCCTCATCTAATCCTGACACCTTTTCTAACCCTGAGTCGTTCAGTCTAGAATCCTTATCAAAATTGTCACAGGGGTTTTCCCTCTCCCTTGAGCTCTAACCCCTACTCATATATATCCTTCATCCATTGACATACCATCTTCAGTCGGTTGGGGGATGTGATTGGACTTCTTCCTGCTGGGATTGGGAGGCGCTCTCAGACTCCGACTCTGACCCTGAGTGTGTGGGGTCATCTGTGATATGCTGCTCTTGGACCTGTGTCTATTACCCTACTGTTCCTTCTCTTTAGACTGGGAGGAACTACTGAGTTCCATTGGTGTCTGAGCTGTGTGTGCTCGGGTTTGAGGTGTATTAGCCTCGGGGTCTATTCTAACCCTGTGAACTTCTAGAGACCCCTCGGATCTAACAGCCTCAGAAGATTTGTCCACCAATCTCCATTGGAATGTTTGGATTGCTCGTTTGACTTTTGGATTCATGATATCTATAAGCCAACCATATAATACGTGTGAAGATTAAGATGTTTGAGCAAATGAACCACATAACAAAGAATAAGAAACAAAAAATAATTTAAGTATAGAGAATCACTAATGCAGATGCACGTCTGCAGATACGAGGTATAGATACGACTCATAGGGTATCCTACGAGTCGTACACTGGCCTTATAGTACCAAGAATGCTGAAGAATTGTAGCTTGAAATTAGGCACGTAATGCAGTTACGACTAGTAAGGGGACCTATAAGTACTTCTTTCCAGAAACCATTTTTTAAAACTCTGTCAGGCTTATGAGACCCTTATGACGAGTCGTAGCAGGTACTACGAGTCATATGTGGGTCTCGTATGAGTAACATAAAGGAACCACAGGTGACTGGTTCTTGCTACGAGGGACCTTTACGACTCGTAGGGGGCCTTGTAACTAAAAATAGAAGGCACCAATGGTGCCTATCACTTTCCTATAGAAAGCACAAGCTAAAGTAACACAATTTATAAGTTGGCAACTATAAAAAAGCAACATAATAGATTTGACACATAAATTGACCCACTATGAAATTAGTCAGTCAAAACAACCATTATCCCTAAGGATCAAAGTTAATTCTTCATTACATCAAGCACAATCAAGGGTAATTTCATCTCCAAACTTGCATTACATTGAGGTGCATGTTGAATTCAAACAATTTCAATCAAGTTCTACAAGCCATAGCATATAAGACACACCTATACTTCCTAAATTCCAATTTCAAAGATAATACTCACAATAGTCAGGCAACAATCAAGCTCTACATTCTAGTGACCAAAAATTTTCACATTTACAACCACCCACACAAGAATTTTGGACAAGGTTCAAGTTATAGCAAAATCCTTCAAAGCATACAAACCCTAGATTTCATATCTTGACCAAGGCATTATCACATAGGCTTGAGTTTTTATAGATAAACCAAATAAATAATCATCCATAGAATAAACTCACCACCCTAGTGCTTTATAAGTAACCACAAAGATTACCAATTTGTAGAAGAATTGAATCAAAGCAACATAGAGAGAAACACACATCAAAACCCTAGAAGATGGTGTCCTCGCTGGAATTTTCAACAGAAAATGATGTGGCAGCTGAGATTGTGATCAGAACAGTGAATGGGAGAGATGAATTCAGGATTTTCCATCGGTACTATAGATGCTCTCGGTCTTAGGGTTTAGAAATGAAAATGGGGGTCAAATTTTATTGACTCCCTTTTATAACAAATCGGGTTGCCCTTTAAAAAGTTACAAATCGAGGCTATGAGACCCCGACTATGAGTCGTAAGGTGATCTATAACTCATAGGTCCCAATCTCATTGCTGACCCAACACTTATGAAAATTAAAGAATACATACCTGGGCATTACAAACTCCTCTTACGACTCGTAGGAGACCCTACGAATCGTAAGGTTGGCTCGTAAGTGTGTGCTAACTTTTGATACTCACTGTTTCCCTTTATGAGGAAAGACTATGAGTCATAGTGGTGATTGCGACTCATAGGCCTGCTCATAGAGGCTGCTCCAAGTGCCATGTTTTCCACATCATCAGTTCTTTACTTTCCACTTGCATACCAAATCTCAAAACACAACAATCTTTAAATTATTACAACTGCACCAATGTCTTTGAACTTAAAACAAATAGACACCCTACTACCTAAAACTTTCAATCAATAAAAACATTAAAAACAAACCAACAATTATAAAAAATACTTGTGTTACCTCCCATCAAGCGCTTTGTTTAACGTCGTGGCTCGACTTAGCCATCCTTAATTATTAGCAATTATCAAGAGACTAAACCTCACTTTTCAATTCATCTGGCTGTTTCATTGACTAGTGGATGTCAAACACTACCTCTGCATCATTGACCCTAAACTAAAGTTGACCCGAATCCGTATCCACAAGAGTTCTCCTAGTGGCCAGAAATGGTCTTCCCAAAATAATGGGTACCTCGAAATCGACATCACAATCAAGGATCAGAAAATCTGTAGGAAATATGAATTTATCAACTTTAACAAGCACATCAAGAAGTATTCCTCTGATTTTTTGATGGTTCAATCTGCCATGAGAAATCGCATTGTTGTTGGGTAGGAGTGTCGAGCCCAAGCTTTTGGAATACGGCAAGAGACATTAGATTGATGCTCACTCCTAAGTCACATAGTGCTCTTGTGAACTCAATGTCACCAATGGTACAAGGGATGGTGAATGCACCGGGGTCTTCTCATTTTTGAACAAGGTATTTGCTCATTGTTGCACTACATTGTTGGAGCTGCTATGAGAACTCTTGGCTCAAAGTACATTTCTTTGTCACGAAATCCTACATATACTTGATATACTCTGGCATCTTCTCCAATGCTTCTAGAAGGGGAATGTTGATGGATAATTGCTTCAACATCGAGGGGAAGTGCTTAAATTTAGCCTCCTCTTCCTTTTTCTTAAACCTTTGAGGGTAGGAAGAGGAGGCTTTGGAATTGACTTCATTTTTTCATGCTCCCTTACCTCTTCTCTTTGCATAATAACAATCTCTGGACCTTCTCCCTCAACCACAACTTCACTATCAAGCACCTTCTCATCAACTTCATTCACAATCACTAGATCCATGGTTCCTTTGCCATTTCGAGTCATGACTGCTATACAATGCCCTTCATTATTAGGGTTTTGAACCATATTGCTTGGTAAGGTGCCCTTTTGGCATTGGTTTAATTGTGAAGAAACTTGCCCAAATTGTTATCCTAGTTGCTTAAGTGCCACCGAGTGAGACTCTATTTTTTTTATTAATACTTGAAATATCTTCTTTCATTCCCTTTAAGGTCTTATCTTGTTGATCGGCTCTCTTCAACAACTTGTCAAACATCTCTTCAAGCCTAGAAATGCTTGGCATTGCATCACGGTTGTGGGGCGGCACATAAGGACCATTCCTATAACCATCTCTTCTATCACATTTGGCATCCGTCATCCTCTCTCTTTCATTGTAACCACCATGATTATCTCTATAAGCACAATCACGATTGTAGTTTCGACCTTGATACTTGGAACCTTCCCTCTAATAGTCCGAGTTAGACCCTTGGGGGTTATTTTGGAAACTCGCTGCTTGATTACTCACAAAACTAGCATTTTCATCAAAGAATGGATCTTTATACTTGGGAGCCTTAGGTGGTTGTTGAGTGACTACTTTGACACTTGCTTAGTTTTGCTTAAAGACCAAGTCCATACTTGTGCAAAGTTGAGCAAGTTGCTCCATGATCTCTTCAGACTCGACAATCGTTCAAAGTTGTTTATTTGATCCTTATGCTTTAACTTCTTAGATCTTGGGAAATATCTTTCCAGAAACACTCTCTAAAGCTCTACCCAACTTGTTATTGTACCCAGAGAAATCTCAGACATCCACACAGCTGCATTTCCAGTTAGTGACAATGGAAACACCCACAAACCAATGGCATCAAGAGAAAGATTTTGTATCCCCATGACACTTTTGCAAACAAAAACCACATTATAGAGATGACAGTGGGGATCCTCTAAAGGTAGCCTTGTGAATTACCCACAATTTTGGAGCATATGAAGTAAGCCACTTGACATCGAGAATTTAGCATCTGCCGGTAGTGGGGGCAACACTATCATACCAGTAATATCCATAGCCATAGGGTTCAAATGATATTGGTTTCATCCATAAGCGTTCACGTTGAAGTCTCTAAGATGTGGCATGTTATCCCTTGGTGGTGGATTTTCCTCTCTTCCTATATCATTATTCATATTCATTTCTTCCTCAACCGCGATATCCTCATTCACTTGAGTCATTCTTCTAAAATGTCGATGTATCTCCAAATTGATCAGAGCTAAGGGATTGACTTGGAATCTTGTGTTGGGCATACAACCTAGTGCACCTTACAATTAAACTCAAACAACAAAAACAAAAACACAAGTAAACTACACAAGAGTCTATAAATTAACACTAGAACTAACTAATAGGGAAATCAAGTCAAAACCTAGCCATATTCCCAGACAACAGTGCCATAATTTTTTATACAACTGATGTTGACACTCCAATAAGAAAGCAGTCGCTGTCAGTAATTAACCTAACTGAAGGTTAGGGCCGAATACATAGGGAATATAGGGTTTCACTACAAGACTTAGTACAAATTATTTCAAGTATCTATAACTAATATCGTAAAAAGAGAAGGGGTTTTGGTGATTCGAGAACAAAAATAATTAGACACTATACTACGATGAAGGAAAACACTTAATTTTAGGGAAAACATAAGAATTGTGCTCCCCATGGTTCGTTGACTCAACTAACCTAGATAACATAACTACAATTGGAGATTCACATGCAGGACGGTAACTTAGGTTCTTCCAGCCCTCTTGTGAAGGTGAAGATCGAATTTCACAATGGCGATTGGTTGACAACCATGGCATGCCAACTAACCGTTACCTATTATCCCAGTTAACCTCCCCTTGTTCAGGTTTGGTTGATTAGATGAGAAAACATCAATCGAATCCTATAATCTATTTCCCTTTTTCTATTCGTCACTACCTTGGTCGGGGTCATAATAGTACATGGGGTTTTGTGTTGGCCACCACCAAACAATAATGATAATGAAAAGAAATAGACAATACATGCAAAACCCCAATCATAGAAATGCACAAACCTAGGTCATCTCAAATCAACTATCCATGGTTCCCATAACCCCAAGTTGTGGGTGCTTAGCTACTGATGGCTAAGGCAAAACCAACAAAATGCAAATACAAGACATGATTGAGAATTTTAGCCAAAGTAATGAAGATTGAAGGCACCACAAATTGCAAACCACAAGCTTGATAGATTGACAATAAGTACGAAGCAAGAATTACAATCCCCAAAATTGGTTTTTCCAAGAGAAAAATGAAGAACTTTACTAGAATCCTAAAATATTTTTAAGAGAATGTTCAAAGGCACATTGAATGTCTCTATAATGGAATCTCATTCTCTTCTCTCAAAATAAAACCTAACTTAAAGTATTTATAGTAGTTACAAGTTTAACCCTAAAAATTCTGATAGAAAATCTCAATCAAAGCATCATTCTCTCAAAATAAAACCTAACTTAAAGTATTTATAGTAGTTACAAGTTTAACCCTAAAAATTACACAGAAAAGACAACTGACAGCTGGTATGCCTAACAGGTACGACTCGTAGGATGACCTACGAGTAGTAATTGAGGTCTTGTATCAAGATCTTGGTATCTTAGACTCAACTGCTATGACCCACTGGTACGAGTTATAGCTTGGGCTATGACTCGTATGCTCCTATCATAGTCTAGGCCTTCAGTTGTTGATCCAAAGTTTGGGCTATCTATTTCTTGCTACTAGTACACCTATACAAGTCGTAGTCAGACTTATGACTCGTAGGATTGACCTTCACTTAGTAGATTCCTGATTTTTGGTCTCTGTTGCTTGGTACGATAATATCCTAAGACTCGTAGGTGAACTCGTATGTCCTATGCTTCAGCAAAATCTGCAATTTTCCTTCAAAATAATGCCAACCTAATTATTCTGCAAGAACAACACAAAAACACATAAAAACCATACAAAGTCACATTAAGACTCACAAAATCTCTTGTTTTAAGTATCAAATGTATTATATTTTGATAGCACATCACATATCCAAATCAACAAGATCACAAGGCAATATTTTATGCAAAATGCAAGTGGGATAATTTCTATTGACCTTTCTAGCAGCAATAGATATACCAATTGGGGTAGACACCTTATAAGACTCACATCTCCATTCTGGCTTAATATGAAACTTTTTGGCACCAAAAGGATTAACAAAAGAAAGAGGACACCTGGATCTATCAATGTATACATATCAAAATTAAAGACTTTTAACATACCAGTGACAACATCGGGCACCTCATCTACCCCTTTCATCCCTTGAAGAGCATAGAACCGAATGTGCCTTGGGGCACCACCTTGTTAGCCTCCTCTCCCTAAAATAACCGCATTTGTAGCCTGGCCTTGTGGACGAACATCCTTACCCTTGTTATGATTATAAGGGCAATCCATCATCTTATGGCCTACTTCCCCACAACTATTGCAAGCATTAGTAGCCCTCAAGCATAGGCCACCATGACCCTTACCACATTTTGGATACATAATGTTAGGCCCCACACCACCATCACCTTGGGCCCTTGGGTAGTCATTGGCAAACATTCTATCAAGTGCATGAGTAGATCCTTGATCTTGAAGAAATTGGCCACCTTTGAGACTTTGGAACTTACAGTCAAAATGGGCCCTCTTAGCCTCATTACCCCTTCTCTTTCTTAATATCTCTCTCTCTAATTATTCGACATAAGTCATAAGAGCAGACTAGTCTATGTCACCTATCAACATGGCAGTATGACATTTTTCACTCACCAAATCAGATACACCCATCACATACTTATTCATCCTAGACCTCAGGTCGACAACCAATTATGGAGCATATTTAGAGAGTTGGTTGAACTTGAGGGTATACTCCCTCACACTCATAGATAATCTATTTCCCTTTTTCTATTCGTCAAGACATATTTAGAGAGTTGGTTGAACTTGAGGGTATACTCCCTCACACTCATAGATCTTTGCTTCAAATTCATGAACTCTATCATTTGGCCTCCCTAAGCTCAAGAGAAAAGAACTGGTTGAGGAAAGCCACCTTAAACTCCTCCTATATAACTATATTGTTGTTCCCCTTCTCCTCCTTCCATTAAGTGTACCATATTTGTGTTTACCCCCTTGAGTTGGTAAGCCAACAACTCCGCCTTCTCTTCCAACCTCAAACCCATGATATCCAACACTTTGTATACCTCATCAATAAACTCTTGAGGGTCCTCATCCATTTTAGACCCATAGAGCTCCGGTGGGTTCATCTTCATAAAGAACCTCACCCGAGATACGAAAGTAGGAGCATAAGGGGCTTGGCCCCCTTGGTTGACTTGGTTAGCCACGACTTGAGCTAGCAAAGTGAGAGCATCCCAAAGCTCTCTATGAGCTGGTTGTTCTTCAGGTGTGCAGGCCCTTCTTCCTCTTGTGTTAGGCATGATCTAGCATATCAAGGAACAATCATTGGGGGAGGGGGAGGAACCTTACCTTAACTTCTATAGTACGACATAGAGTAAGAAGAAGGGAAATATTTCCTAAAATGTCTCATAGCCTCTTACTCATAGTCGTAGTGCACAACACAACCATGAATAAGAATCTAATCGATGTAGTGTGTTAGATGCTAAGGACCATTAACAACCTAGTGCTCGGATACACAGTTTGACATAGCGGTGGTGCACAACACAACTATGAATAAGACTCTAATCAACGCGGTGTGTTGGATGTCGTGGTCCATTAATAATCTAGTGCTCTAATACCAAGTTTGTCATGAGCCGAGCCTAGGGCCCAGATGTGACACAACGAATGGGGAACGCAAAGGGACCCCAATCAAGTCTCTTAACATATCATTACACATCCTTGGCCGTGAAAGCAATAAAATAACAAGAAGGGATCGTAAAAAGGGAACATGGGGATAACGGACCACGTTGATACCATAGAAACATAACAAGCCTAGAGAATAGAATTAATACATCATAAGGTTCCAACAACACCTCTAACATAGAACTTAGCAGGGGCCAAGACAAGCAACTGGGTTCACCCTCATAGTCAAAAGCATACAATAATGGAAAGAGAGTCTTTATACATATCATTAGATCAAAGAAATTATCCTCAAAGTTGAGGACTCACTAACTTACTTTGAAAGAGATCGTACTAGCCATGTGGAGGAGGAGAAAGATCAAGTAGAGCTTCGGTTCCTACATGGTAGAATCATGTAGGCATAGAGTATGCGTTAGTATATTTGAATGTACTGGGTATATAGGATCCAATGCCACAAGAGATAGAAAACATAATCGAAATGCATCTTTAGGCAATAAATGAGCATATAGTAATATGGCATACATGAATGATGCTTGTAGTAAAACATGCTTGCATAGAGCATTTTACATGTGTAGGAAGAGACCATCCTTAGTAACAAAGACCTACAATCTCCTTGGTGAGGCCATTGAGGTACAAACCCCCCGATGTGGTTGCACGGCCTACCATCCCCCGAGCAAAGAGGATGAGGTAAAAACCTCCCAACATGGTTGCATGGGCCTACTACCTCTTGATCGAGACAATTAAGGTACAAACCCTCCCAACATGGTTGCATGAGCCTACTACCTCCTGAGTGAGGGAATTGAGGTACAAAAGCCCCAACATTGTTGTATGGGCCTACTACGTCCCGAGCGAGGCAATCGATCAACTTCCAAAACTATAGATGTCGTTCATGAAATCAACACATATACACATTTCTTTCATCATCATAAAGTCACTTAACTTATTTACCATGTGTTAGGCCCTCAACAACTCAAGAAGCATTAACCAGATATTTAATCAAACACTTGGCGGGTGTGTAATGCTAGTATAAAATCATGCAATTGAAGAGTGTAATAATGCAAGTAAATTCTATGTAAAACCACCCACCAATACTTCGTAGTACCTTTATTCAATATAAATCAAAACCCTTCATCAAATCTCAAGATATATCAAAGATTCATAGCTCAAAAAATGCTTAAATAGTCACACTTTATGAAATCCCAACATAGTTTATAGTCAAATTCATAGTAAGTAAGACCCATAAGTAAATCAATATAAAAACATGAGTTTTATGAAAAACACTTTATGAAATCCCAACATAGTTTATAGTCAAATTCATAGTAAGTAAGACCCATAAGTAAATCAATTTAAAAACATGAGTTTTATGAAAAAAGGAACTTTGGGCACCATGGGTGAAAGGACCCAATGGTTGGAACCCACATACCTTAGCTTTGGGGGTAGTCATTGGCAAACATTCTATCAAGTGCATGAGTAGATCCTTGATCTTGAAGAAATTGGCCACCTTTGAGACTTTGGAACTTACAGTCAAAATGGGCCCTCTTAGCCTCATTACCCCTTCTCTTTCTTAATATCTCTCTCTATGAAATGAGATTTGGCTCTTGAATTTTGAGTGAAATATTTTTCTAAGTATTTGAGAGAATATTGGGGAATGTCTTGTATGATATAGTGTTAAATTATGGCTAAGTATAGGTATTTTTACATATGGGAAGGCTTAGGCCCAAGACCCAAAAGCCTTGGACCGAACTGGAAAAATTGATTGCCTATCGCGGTACCAATGCGAACCGATTCTAGAAATTAATTTTTTGGGAAATTAAAATTTTAATATGGCTACTCTAAAATTGGGGTTAGACCTATTCCTCACTAAATTTTGTCCCCTAGTCAAGAATATAAAGTTGGATTTTCAATATCACACATAAATTTTGAGATATATGTAAATTACGATCTCTAGCACTTTCAAGTCACATTTTCGAGAACTTTTTGGGGTCATTTCATTTTTTATAGAATAATAGAGAATAGTACAATACTTGAGTGAGAAGTTGTGAAACATTATTTTATGTCTTTAATTCAATGTTGTGATTCTTGGAGAAGAGCTTAGATTTATTGTTCTTAATTCTATTGTGTAAATTCTCAATTATGTTATTCAAAATTATGATTCTTGCATCTACACTGATAATCAGTAGATAAATCCATAACTAGGGTTGTGGGAACCATGAAGAACTAAAAAGGTAAGAACCAGATAATTCATAATTCTTGGAAGGTGTCCATGCATGTATTAATTAACTTTCTTCGGTTAGAATGATTTTTAACGATGGCCAACGTTAGAACTCACCTAGTGTTACTGACTGAATCAAGGTAATAATGAATAGGAAAAGAGATTAATTAACAGGATTTGATTAATGTTTCTTATCTAATCAACCAAACTGGATCAAGGGGAGGTTGTACTGGGACAATATGTAAAGGTTAGTAATGTTACACTGCGGGGATGGATCACATCACATAGTGAAATTTGCCTCTCGCTTGGATCAAAGGGTTTGGTAAACTTAACTTGTTGTTCTGCATGATACACACTAGAGAAGAATTTGATTATCTGGTAATACCAAGTTAGAAAATCATAGGGATCACAATATCCTAGTTACTCTTCATACTGATCTCACACTTGTCTTAGTCTAGGATTACTTTTCATAGTTTCTACAAACTCCCCTCCTTTTGGGAGATAAGTAGGTTAATCCACTCTAGTTGCTTTAAATTCTTCTAATTTACCATATTCCCTGTTGGATCGACCCTAACCTTGGTTGATTTGGTTGGTCATAGCATGAGCCATCATTGCAATAGCATTTCAGAATTCTTCTTGGCCTACCCCTCCTTCTAGAGGAGCTTGAGGAGTTGGTTTCTCCTCGGGTGTACGGACTCTTCTTCCTCTAGAAATCGACATGATCTAAAATAGCAAAGAACATTCATTAGGTAAAAGTTTTACCTTAACTTCTATAGCACGACATAGATCATGAAGAAAGAAAACATTTCCTAAAAGGCCTCATAGCCTTTTACTCATAGTTGTGGCGTGCTTCACAACCATGAATAAGACTCTAATCGACATGGTGTGTTGGATTTCGAGGACCATTAGCAACCTACTACTCTGATACAAAGTTTGTCATGACCCAAGCCCAGGGCCTAGATGTGACATCATGAATAGGAACCCAAAGGGTCCCAAATAAGCCTCTTAGCATATCAATCACACATCCTTAGTCATGGAAGCAAAGTAAAAAATAACAAGAAATATATAAAATGGAAAGTGGGACTAAGGGAAGTCTTTCATATAAACAAAGCATAAGAGTCAAGCTCACAACACAACGACATCATAATATTCAACCTGCACCTCTAAACTTGGAATGGAGCAGGGACCAAGACACTTTCCGAGCTCACACTCATAATGTCAAATATTCAACATAAAGAAGTCTTAGAAATTGCAAGAGAAAGTAGATAGTGTCCCCGAACTTGAGGACTCACCAAGCTTTTCTTCAAATAACCTCACTAGCCACGTTGAGGATGATCAAGAGGAGCTCTAGTCTCTACATGGTGATATCATGTAGGCATAAAGTATGCGTTAGTACGTTCAAAAGTACTAAGCATGTAGGATGCAATGCAACAAGACATAAGCCAATATAGTCAAAATGCATAGTAATAGGTAATAGATAAGCACAATCTCAATATGGCATGCATGATCAATGCTTGAAGTAAAGCATGTTTATAAATCATTCAACTTGCATAGAACATGATAAATATGTGGGAAAAGACCGCAACAGACAAAGAATAAGACCAAGCAAGCTACAACTTGAAATCTTGATAAATGCTCCTCATCTGTAAAGAAGTGGTCTACTTGCCAAGGTAATCCATGCTTTACCTTACGGGAGCCCATCCCATTTTGGAGAAGCAACCCCCCTTACAGGAACCCATCCCATTTTGGGGTGGATGTCATGATAAAGTGCACTAAATGGATCCACTAGTATAACATAATCCTATATTGACACATAGTTTGAGGAAAGGAGTATGGACCCCTGAAAATAGTCTACGCTGACATCCAATCCATCGATGCTAAGTCTAATCTAATCCTATGGAATAATTGAAATAATCTTAAGTTGTATAACTTGAAAGAAACATGGAATCATGACATGAGTAGCTCTTAAACATACTTCACCTCTAATAGTGAGCCTAAATTGAAACATGAGAATAGATCATAATCATACATGAACCCTTGATTTAACATGAATGGCTCACAAGAGGTAACATTTTGAAAATAGGGCTTAACTTCATACTTGCATAATCATAGGTAATTTCATGAATTCATAACATACTTGATAGCCCATATTCATCATGAAGTCACTTGACTTGTAAAATATGTAAATAACTCGAGAATTCTTGAGTTGACATTTCATCAAACACTTGGTGGGCAAATATGAGTACATGTTCAAATCATGTAAAATGCAAAAGTATAGATTATGAAATAGTGAAATCAATACATCTTAAAGTCATGTAAATCAGCCCACCAACATCATGGTAAAACCCCATCATGGTTACCTTTTAAATCATATCAAAACTTCACAATAGCTCATAGATTTCATAGCTTGATTCATACATAGTCTCAATAGACATAGATCAATCCATAGTATAAGCTTATAAAAGATATTCATGCATAATCAACCACATTTGATAAAACCCCAATATAATGCATGCTCATATTTCATAATAATAGATACCCATAAGTAATGCATCTTGAAATCATGCAATTTTCATAAAATAGGAAAGTTGGGCTCCTTGGGTTAAAGGACCCAATGGATGATACCCACATACCTAAATTTGGGGATTACTTGATGTAGACTTGAAGGAGACTTGAAGCTTGAATGCAGTTCTTGAGATCCGAAACTAAGCTTGAGAAACTTCAATTCAGATTGGAATTTTGATAAAATGGTTGAGAGGTTTTAGAGAGGGTTTTTGAGTGATATGAAGTTGAAAAAATGGCTATGTATTAGAGATTTGATGTCTAAATAGGCATGAGGCCATGACTCCAATGCCCTTAGGCTAAAATAGACATTAAGGAAATGCCAACACTGTTCTGCGATAGGTCTACATCGCAGAATCACGGATCTTCTCTGTTTTTGAAAATTATATGAAAATTATTTTTCATGCACAAATTTTGAGATATATGGAAATTACGATTATGGGCATTTTTGAAGAACATTTTTGGGGAGTTTCAATATCTCCCCCTTGGTAACATTCATCCTCGAATGTCAAAGAAAGGTACATAAGAGAAGTAATCATGAAGATTTCAGCCCAACATGAATGGAAAAAATGCATTTATGCATTATTTTTAAAAATATCAACATGAATGTCAGAATCACCATAAACTTGTCAACATAAACATGAATGCATGCAAAATGATTTAAGGGTTGAAACTTAAGACTTAAAATCATATAGGAGACTTAAATTAGTACCTTTAGCTTGAGTAGAGTGATGTAGATATAGATATTGGTTTCTCATGTATGCCTCGGGTTCTTATGTGGTACTTTCAACTTGTTGGTTCCTTTAAAGGACCTTGACGGAAGCTACATCTTTGTTTCTCAACCTCTTCACTTGCCTATCCAAAATTTCCACCGGGACCTCCTCATAAGTCAAATTATCTTCTACAACACCCATAACATCCAAAGGCACTTTAGCACTTAGGTCACCCACACACTTTCTCAACATAGACACATAGAAGACCGGATAAACCATGTCCATCTCCATTGGCAACAAGAACTCAATGAGCAACCTTACTCACTCTCCTCAAAACTTTATAAGGACCGACAAACCATGGGCTTAACTTCCCTTTCTTGCCAAACTGGACCACACCCTTCATGGGTGAGACCTTCAAATAGACCTAATCACCAACCTTAAACTCAAGATCTCTTCTCCTCACATCAGAATAGGACTTTTGTCAACTTTGGGCTATTTTCAATCTCTCCCTAATCAACCTCACCTTCTCCAAGGCTTCCATGACCGAATTCGGACCTAGCAACACCATTTCCCCACTTCAAACCACCCAACTGGGGATCTACAATGCCTACCATAAATAGCCTTCAAAGGAGCCATACCAATGCTTTAGTTGTAGCTATTGTTGTAAGCAAACTTAATGATGAAAGATGTTCATCCCAACTGCCCTTAAACTCCAAAATACAAGCTCTAAGCATACCCTCAAGAGTTTGGATAGTCCTCTCAGCTTGACCATCTATTTGAGGATGAAAAGTCGTGCTAACCTTATCCTTGGTACCAAAACCTCTTTGGAAGGACCTCCAAAAGTGGGAAGTGAATTGATCACCACGATTCAAAATGATAGACAAGGGAACCCCATGCAATCTAACCAACTCATGAATGTACAATTTGGCATAATGCTCGGCACCATAAGTAGTTTTGACGAGTAGGAAGTGAGCCGACTTTGTCATTCTATCCACAACAGCCCAAATAGATTCAAAACGTTTCCTAGTCTTAGGCAATGCAACCACAAAATCCATGTTGATCTCTTCCCACATCCAAGTAGGAATTTTTATATCTTGGGCTAGGCCACCCAGCCATCAACAGCTTTCACTTGTTGGCAATTATGACATCCAGATATGAACATGGCAATGTCTCTCTTCATACCACCTCACCAATACACTTCCATCAAGTCTCTATACATGTTTGTAGAACTGGGATGAATAGAATAGGATAAATTATGGGCCTCCTTCAAGATCAATTCTTTCAAATCATCTATATTTGGCACACATAATCTACCTTGGTACCTAAAGGCACAATCACCCCCCTTAGGAGAAAACCTCCATTTTACCATCTCTTAGCAAGGCCTTCAACTCTAACAAGGCAGGGTCAAGATCTTATTTTGCCTTTACATCCTCAATCAAAGAAGATTTAGAACCATCAACAACCACTACACTACCATTTTCAACTTTATCCAATCTAATCCCCAATCAAGCCAATCAGTAAACCTCTCTAGCCACCTCTTTGCCACCATCATCAACATAAGCGAGACTACTCATAGCACCCTACTTAAAGCATCGACCATAAGATTAGTTTTGCCATAGTGGAAATGCACACTCATATCATAATCTTTAAGGATCCCTAACCACCTTCTTTGTCTTAAGTTAAGATCATTTTGGGTGAACACATATTTGATACTCTTGTGGTAGTTGAACATATAAACATGAACCCCATACAAGTAGTGACACCAAATTGTCAATATAAATACTACGGTCGCCAATTCAAGATCATGGGTGGGATAATTCTTCTAATGCACCTTATGTTCTCTAGAGACATACATTATCATCTTACCACTTTGCATTAAAACACACCACAATTCTTGAGGCATCACTATATACAACAAACCCTTCCAACCCTTCCGATAGAGCCAAGATAGGAGCAAAGACAAGCTTATCTTTCAAAGTTTGGAAACTCTTTTCACATACATCAATCCACTCAGATTTTCCTTCTTTTTTGTAAACTTAGTCATAGGAGAAGTAATAGAAGAGAAACCATTTACAAACCTCCTGTAATAACCCGCCAAACCTAAGAAAATTCTGATGTCCGATGGATTCAAAGGTCTAGGCCAATTTCTAATCACTTCCATCTTTTTAGGATCCACTTTAATGCTACTACCGAATACCAAATGCCCTAGAAAAGTAACCTCTTTCGACAAAAACTGACATTTCTCATATTTTGCTTACAACCTCTCCTCCCTTAAGATTTGCAACACTACCCTCAAGTGATTCATATGCTCCTTATCACTATAGGAAAAGATCAAGATATTATCAATAAAAACCACCACAAATAAGTCAAGGTAGGGTTTAAAGACTCTATTCATGAGATTCATAAATATAGCTGGTGCATTAGTCAACCCAAAGGCATAACAACAAATTCAAAATTCCCATATCTAGTTTGAAAAGTCATTTTGGGAATATAACACTCCCTCACCTTCACCTGGTGGTAACGGGAATGAAGATCAATCTTAGAAAAGTGACTAGCCCCTTGAAGTTGATCAAAAAGGTCATAAATCCTGGGTAAAGGGTACTGGTTCTTTATGGTGACTATTAAATTACCGGTAATTAATGAACATTCTAAGAGAACTATCTTTTTTCTTCACAAATAATACTGGTGCACCCCAAGGTGACTTATTAGGCCTTATAAAACCCTTCTCCAATAACTCACTCAATTGCTCCTTCAACTCTATGGGGGCCATAAGTTAAGGGGGAACAAAAATGGGTTGAGTATCAGGAAGGAGGTCTATACCAAAATCTATTTCCCTTTTAGGAGAAACACTGGGAAGCTAATTGGGAAAGACATCAAGAATCTTATTAACCCCCAAAACTGACTTAATAGGAAGGACTTTAGACTCGACATCCCTAACCCTCACAAGATGATAGAGACAACCCTAAAAAATCAACTTTTGGGCTTTTTAAGACAATAAATGAATCCAAATATAGGCTTACAAGTGTTTATAATGTTTAAATACAAGTCCAAAATAATATAGGATAATTGGGTTCAAAGGATCCATGAAGTGTTCTACAGGTCATATAGTGATTTATGGCTCACAGTCGGGCCTTCATAATCTGTTGCTTTAATTTTGGAGTTGGTTTCTACGATACCCCTCTACGGTCCATAAAAAATTCCATGGCCTGTAGGGGGTTTTGTTTAATAGAATTTCAGAAAGTCTTTAATCTCTGGTCTGCAGGGTACGAGACTAGGTCTACGACTTGTAATGTCTTCTATTGATTGTTTACATGTTCCTAGACCCAACTACAATAATACACGCTTCACTAGAATTGCACACGAAACCTCCTTCATGGCTCGTAGAATTCTCTATGGCCTATAAAAGGTCTCGTAGATTCTCAAAATCAGCAACTTTTGTATATTTTGCCCAAACATTGTGCCAACCCTTAAATCCTATAAAAAAATACAAAAATATATCAAACCTACTAACATTGTATTGAGAACACATAAATTTTTAAGTTTTAAGAAAAAAAAGTGTTGTATTTTGACAGCACATCACTACTATAATCAAAGGTGTGAGAGTTGACTTCAGTCTGATTGTTATTAATACTATCTATGGATTGTTGGGTGCTGACAATAAGGGGAATAAGAAGAGATATCGAGATTTGGGCACTCAGTGGTTAGTTGATAATTGCACGGTGGAGTTCCTCTAGAGTGGTTCACTTCAGATAGAGAAATTGACTCACATGAGTTCACGGTGGAAGGTAGATATTGGTTTTTGCCATAGTGGAAATGCACACTCATATCATAATCTTTAAGGATCCCTAACCACCTTCTTTGTCTTAAGTTAAGATCATTTTGGGTGAACACATATTTGATACTCTTGTGGTAGTTGAACATATAAACATGAACCCCATACAAGTAGTGACACCAAATTACCATATTGGATGGTTTTAGCTTAATGTGGGACAGAGTTTTATGGGTTCACAGAGCCAGGATCAGAGGTTGTAGCTAAGGGATCCATGTTATAGCACGATGCAGCTTTGTGGGTCCAATTCTTCTAATCTTAATGATGAGTTGACCATCTCTTCATTCTCGAGTGCTAATTTATCATTTCAGGTAGTCTGTTATATTCTCTTCTAATTTGTGATTGTACAGTAAGGACACAGTACCATATTTAGTTGGGGGTGCTCCTATGACTTGATTTTGATTATGACTCTTTGCTTTTATATTTCATATTCTAGATTTGTTAGTATTTGTAGACACTTGTCTATTTTGTATCTATGTGCCCTTGTTAGGCTTGACTTATTGGATTATGGTATGTCCTTATTGGGATTTTATATATTGTGTTTAGGTTTAGGTGTTTTAGTAGATTTGGTAGCTTCTTATTTTTTATTTTGATAGTTTTTATAATCAATGGATCTTGATGATAGATTGAGTCACAACATTCTTAAGGGCAAATCATCGATTGGGTGTGTGAGTGTGTGAGTAGAATATGGTCTTTTGTGAAGTCTAAGTAACCACTGACTTTATTTGGAGCTATACTTTGGGAATGTGACTTGTTTGGTGCCACTATATTTAGTTAAGTGTTTGGATTGTGAAAAAGGCATACTCCTAATTTTGATAGTTAAATGGTTTTAGGATGATTTTGAGACAACACTTTGAATCTTTTTATGACTCTTACTTGCTAGATGGATATATTTTGAAAACTGAGTCCCTTGTGCTTGACTTAAGAGTGATATTGACCCTATCTAGCTTTATTTGCATGACATGTATGGTGTGAGTTTTTTTTTCCTTCTGTGCACTTGTGTTACCGAAAACTTACGTTGTTGGTTTTACGATGTTGGCATTGATAGATTTTGGTTGGAAAAATGATCCTAGGCATTCTTTAGTTTGAATTGAGTCCACTAAGCCTAAATATCCACCAAATTCATTGATTTTATCCCTATACTCCCTTTTGAGCCTAATCCTCTTTATTGGCAACCTAAATTACAATCCTTGGACCTCTTTGAAAAAATATTCCTCTTTTGAACCTTTGTCCCTCCTTGAGCCTACATGTTTGTGACAATCGAGTCTTTAATCCTAAGTTGGGGGTGATGTAGGAAGAAAAAGAAGGGTGTCTACCCCTTGGCTTGTCAAAAGAAAGGAAAAAAGGAAAAAAATGATGAATGGAAGAAAGAGGGAAAAAAAAAGAGCACTTTCAAAAGAAAATGAAGAAAACATACTTAAATAAAAAAATCCTCCAAAATGTTAAAAAAATGGTTGCAAGTGGGGCACTTAAATGAAAAGTAAGGGTTAAATGCGCATTGGTGTGAAATATGAAATGAAAAGTGGAAAAAGTTGGAAAAGATGAATATTGAGTGTGGAGTTTAAGGAGGGTTAGTCACTATTATCCAAATGTTATCTAACCATACCCGTAAGCCTACATTAAAAGCCTAAAAGGCCTTTTGAGATTTCCAACCAAATGAAATTGAGCAAATGTTGATTGAAAAATAGAAGCAAACCTATGATGTGGCATTTGTGTTCACAAGATATTCTTTTGTTGAGTGTGAGTATTTGAGTCTTTGTCCCTTCTTCATTGTACATACTTTTGTGTTTTGGGGACTTTTTTTCTTTTAGTGAGGATATGGAAGTTGACATGGACTGGTGATGTTGTTGAATTTCAAAGTTTAGGTCAAGTGGGACTTGTTTAGTTAATTAAGGGTTTGTGTCATTACATGAGAAATTGTGTCGTCACTTAGTCATCCTTGAAAATTTGATCTTAAAATGAAAAATATGCTTTTGAAATGAGAGAGATTCACTTTATAGGCATCCACATACTTGAGCTAATTGTTGGTACCAACAATTTTTATCATCATGATTTAGTTATTTAATGTGAGTTGGGATTGTATGCTTAAATTGCTAGCCTCTTGGGTTTGGTTTTGTTTTACTTGAGGACAAGCAAAGTCTTAAGTTGGGGGTGTTGATAAGTGTATAACTTATAGTCATTTCTCACTTTTTTATTATGATTTTGTGTTGTTAAATCCTTAACTTAAGGATAATTATGTTTCAATGGTGTATATTTCAAGTACATATGGCTTCAGATTTAGATTTGCTGAGTCGAATAGAAGTGGGAGCTAAATTGAGCAAAAAGGTGCTGAAAATGCAAAGAAGTGTATCTGGCAGCAATTACAGTCCGTGGATGTGAAGTTGTGGCATACAAAGAAGTGCAAATATGATATGCACAGGCCCGAAGGTGGAGCACAAGAAAAATAACTCTCCACGATGGTGGAATGTTATAATGTCAAACGTCGGGGCAGTTTAAGGATTTTGCCATTCAGTCCCAAATCAAATACACACATACTCATAACCCTTATTCATCATTCTATAATGATAATAGACAAAGACTAGACATAGAATTCTCCTTCATACAACTTTGAAGAGAGACAACACACCTTAGTGTAAATTTTAGCTTAGGGCGAGGATTCAGAGCAAGCTTTCTACAAATCCTTGAGTGTATTAAAGAGTGTGAGCTTCACTTTTATTTATTTTTCACTCACTCTTTCTTTCCTTATTCTTGAATACATAATTCGTAGATTTAGTTGAGCTTAAATGTTAATTTGTTTATGGGTATTGATTATTTGTCTTGCTTTCAAGCTTAGTTAATGATTTGCTTGCAGAATGAAAGGGGTTCCTCCCAAAATTCTTTCATTTGATTCAATTGACTTATGGCTTCATGCCTACGTTCATGTTTAACTTATAACTTGAGGTCACAAACTTGAATCTATCTCAGGTCTTCAGTTATTGCTTTAATAAGTAGTTGAAGTAGAGGGCCAATATGATAGTCATAGGTTTATATGTTGAGGTCCTCAAATAGGACTTAATGGCTAAGGTCTTGGGAGTTTTTCTTTGAGGTACTCAAGTCCGACATGTCTTTGAGTGGCTCGCTTGAGAGGCCATAATAGGCTCTTATGAAGAACCATATTATCGTAATTAAGGTGTGGTTACAAACAACCTAGCCTACCCATAGAATTAATTTGATGTTAAGTGTGATGGATTGATTGAGCTTCGATTAATTCCTGATCCCTATCCTTGCTCCCTTTCTTGATCAATCCTTGCTCCATTTCCTTTAGAAGTAGTTTTTAGCATAGTTTCCACCTATTTAGTTAGAACTTGCTTTTCTAATCAAAACTAGTAGCTCGTAGTCCTTAGCCTATTCAAATGCTGACACATTATTCTCTGTGCGATTTGACTCCGATGTCAAAAGTTAGGTTATTGTCAGGACCCACCTAGGGCCCTGACCAGTGCCCGATAGGGACACTCT
>DF366350.1:33962-45772 GCA_000787875.1 Solanum virginianum
TATATATATATATATATATATATATATATATATATATATATATATATATATATATATATATATATATATATCTGTGTGTGTGTGATATGATTTTTCAACTAAATCTGTTTAATTTTGAAATTTTGCTTTTCTCTTTCTCTTTTTCTTTCAGATCTACAGGGAATTGTTAGATAGATATAATTCATACATTATGATATGCTTATCATTTTGCTGCAATGACAATTACCCTGCACCTTTAATTTTCAAGTTATAAGTTTCGATCATCAAGGAAGTAAAACGGATGGACATTCCTAGAAAAAACTAAAATATTAATTAAAGAATGATTCAATTAATTAATTTTTTTAAAGCAAAAGAAATACCCCAAGATCATGTAAAAATTATGTACTTACTGAGGAGGAGTTGTTATTAGCTGAATATAGTAATCATAACATTTTTGAGTATGAACAATTCTCATTCAAATAGCAAAGGTAACAAAAGCTTGCACTTCAATGTACACTAACATAGATCAGTAGATAGGCCCTCTTAAAAGAAGTTTATCTCAAAGACAGCTCAAAACAATAGGATGAAAGATAAATCATTGAAACTCGGACCAACTACTGCCGAGCAGTATTTGAGAATCACAACTACTTGTACTGCGTGTTTGGCCAAGGATTGCCATTAACATAAGTAGCAGAGGCAATGTTACTACCTGTTCACAAAATATACATACAACTTCTTGAGTAGATCAACCTCAAGGGGATAAGAATATGTGTTTGTCACAACAACTTTCACTTGTAAAAGTTTGGCAGTACATAAGTAACAACTAACGAAAGCAAGAAACCATGAACTTCACTGGCTCCAACAAGTACAACTAGCGTGACATCAAAATTTAAAAACAAAAACAAAAATCAGATGATTACATAGTTGATAGTGCAACAGATAGAGATAATCAGTGTGGACATTTGCCGATGTAAATTTATCTAATTTCAGATGTTCGCTCTTATCCTAATTATTGGTCTTGGCTCATTGGTTTACTTTGGTTTTTTATATCAGAGGAAGTCAAGGGTTTGATTCCTAAATTAACTTCCTAAATTCTTTATATATACCTTAGAAAAATTGAACTGTTTTCCAAATGTTAATTTAGGAAGTAACTTCCAGATTTATAAAGAATTTAGGAAGTAAATTTATATATACCTCAGACCCAAACATTAAAAATAATGTTTCTTTCTTCCTCTTATTGTTCTTTTCCATGGTACTACAGATTATTCCATTCTGTGTGACTCCCAGTCTGCAGGGGTGGACCCACATGTTGGGTTCTAGGTGCTCGAGCACCCACTGACTTTGAAAAAATCTTTGTGTATTCGTATATAAAATATGTAAAAATAGTATAAGGTTAAGCACCCATTGACCAAAAAGTTTCGTGGGTGTAGTAGTTCTCCATGCCTTCTCGAATCCCACTGGCAATAAAAAAATTTCCTTTGAGCATCCACTGTCCAGGAATCCTGGATCCGCCACTGCTGATCTGGACCTCCTCTTTATACACTTATTTACTGTTGCTATAACTGTACAATTCAATTGCTAAATATAGAAATATCTCATTCTTTTGGGATTGACTAAAAAGTAAAGGGTGTCAAATAAATTGGGATGAACTTTCATGTTTTATAGTTTCAAGTTCACCATGAGAGGTAAGTTGGTAAGAGACGATAACTTTGTAATCTGACCAACATATTCAGGCTTTATAATGTCTTGTCCAATCCTTATTCCATCCTTTATGATCTAGTCTTTAAGATTGAGTTATGCCCAAATTTGATTTCTTAACAAGGTACCCAAGTCAGAGTCATCCAAATTCTTGATTTATCTACTATTGGGCCTTCATTTTATGATGTTATATTGTCTACGCCCTAGATTTCTATCCCGGTCATGCAAGGGGATGTTTAGTTTAGCCTTGCATACATGGGATGAAAAACTTCTAATCCTCTTCAAAAATTTGACCTCGAAGCTTAATATCTCCAACTTTCTCTTCTTTCTCCCTCGGTAAACCCTCCTTAGAAACCAGGAAAAGAATGGGTTTTAAAACCACTAATCAATATAAAATGACCCTAATACTTGTTTATTAGACATAGAATAGGTTGAGAATTGTTAGAACCCATATTTTATGCATTGGAACAGTTACGAAAACTTGGGACCAAAGTGTCATTATTAGAAAGTTTAGGGCCAAAGTGGAATATTGAAAAGCTAGGTTCTTGAAGAAATGGAGTTGTACCCAATTTATGTTGTAGATAAATATATATAAATATAACCTTATCTCTTCATTTCTCAACTTTCCATACTTAGAAAAAAAGATCAAGAACAAGAACATCAACTGATGCTCTCGGGTTAGGCACACACACAAAAAAAATCAAATTCACTTTCTTCTATTCCAAAATTATTTTGACGTTACAAACCTTATATATTGAGTCCCCTAAGTAGCGTGGAGGGGTTATTTGAGCAAGAAAATGCTTCCTTCGTCGACTTTGGTGATTTTAGCTTATTCAAGGGGTTGAAGAGGTAAGATGATATCTAGTGTTGTTTTATGTATTATTAAGGTTGCATGGATGTTGTAATATGCTAAATTGAAAGAAAATCATGAAAGATAGCATGTTAAACATACGGGCCGACAAGGCCACCATGGCGATAAACCGCTCAACATACACAGTATACATATATCGCTATACAATCTGGACAGAACCCACATACACAGGCGTCCATAGACCTCTAAACGAACAAACAGAATCATAGGACAGGACAAGGCCCCGTCGTACCCTTGACTAAGCATATATGAAAAATAATAGAAAATGTGTATACCAAGAACAAGCTCCGGAGCAAAGAGAGCACTTTAGACCGCGGGTGGAAATCCTAAGCTGGTGAATCACTATCCTGTACGTCGGTACCTATGGGCATGAAACGTAGCCCCTGAAGCAAGGGATTAGTATGAAATATGTACCGAATATGTAAAGCGGAATGTACAGAATATAGCCCATAGTAATAATCACACAGAAGTAGGAAAATCAAATGCATATCCAAACATCGAAGTACTTCTCTTTCCAAAATATAAAGTACACATCCAAAATCACAAAATGTTTACTTTCCACAAGAAAAATACAAATCATACATAAGGCAGAGAAGAATATGGACGCCAACTATCGGTGACGCTATAACTTATCACAGCAGGACACCAGAAAGTTTTAAATCTCCGAATCCCTATCACAATATATGCCCAATCACAGCACAACACCAAATCACAGCACAATGCCCTAATCACAACACAATGCCAAATCATAGCACAACACATGAACACAGCACAACGCCAAACACAGCACAACGCCAAATCACATCGCAACGCCAATCACAGCACAACGCCCCAATCACAGCACAATGCCAAATCACAGCACAACACCCAAACATAACACAATGCCAAATCACAGCACAACGCCAATCACAGTACAACGCCCAATCACAGCACATCGCCAAACACTGCACAACGCCAAATCACAACATATCACCAGACACAACATACCATCAGAGTATACATACATACATATATATATATATATATATATGTATATATATCATAATAGGCACAAACAGAGTTTGGCATAATCATAGGCATAAAATAATTGTCACAAATCCAAAGGATGAGTAAAACAATCATATTCAAAATCAAAATAATAATTATTACATATTCTTTCAATGTTCATATTCGAGAACAAAATATTATTTATTCAAAATTCTTTTAAAGTTACAAAGATTTGCCTAGAAGGGTGTTGTGAGTCCTACGGCCGATGAAAACCCGAACTAGCCTGAGTTAGGAGGAATATACTTAATCTAGATCATGCAAACCACTATGAAACGCTTCAAAATAGTTTTTAAGGCAATTCGGACTATTTTTCAAAAATTACAAGCGTCTACATTTTTAAAACAATTAGAACACAAAGTCTTTCAACCTTATCAAATTTTCATATTCTTACCATTTAGGGACTTTAAAGACACAAGAGGCATGGATATGACTAGTTTTCAAAAGAATACCAACGAACGAGCATAAAATGTATTTAAGCCCAAATTTCGAGGAAAGGGGATCTTTGAGGCTTATATCATCATCTACATATAACTAAATCATGCCAAAGGATGAATGCTTTACATACCTTAATCCCTTCTCCAAACTAATCCCAATGTAAAGTTGATCCAACTTATGCTTCTGGATGCCTAACGTCTACAAGAAAATCACAGTAACGCCAAATGATTAGCTAAAGGCCTTTTTGGGCCTTAGATTCCAAATTTACCCCTAATTCTATAAAAATTTTGGCAGCACTTCCCCTTAAAATAAACCACCCCCGGAATTCATCTCGGCTCAAATTAATCAACACAACAACAAAAACAACCCAACAACATCAACAAGCATTTCCAATGATATTACAACACTAAATACACTAAATAACATCATTTTATCATACCTACAAAAATAGGGAGCACACTTATATATATATATATATATATATATATATATATATATATGACGTTCAAGCATTCTCTTATCTTCTAAGAATCATATTATACCAACTAAACATCAAATGCGTCTTTCCAGTACAACATAACATTATACCACATACATAGGACCCAATTCGGCCAACCCCTCAAATATACATATGTAGATAATTCCAATATTTCCAGCACCCCACAAGGATTATATTCATTCTATTTAAACATAAATTCATGGTTCTAATACAATATAACACTATATACATACAAATCCCAATTTCGGCCCCCAACTTTCACATACATAACTCACTTTAAACATACTATCCTTTATGATTTTCTTTCAATTCATCATACGGCAACATACATAGAACCTCAATAGTACATAAAACAAGACTAAAAATCACCTTACCTCTTAGACCCCTTAGGTGAGCTCGAATTGCCAAAATCATAGGAAGAAATATTTTTTTGCCCAAATAACACCTCCACGCTAGTTAGGGGACTCAATATATAAGGTTTATAACGTCAAAATAATTTTGGAATCGAAAGAAGTGAATTATAGTTCTCTGTGAACAGTAACTCGAGAGCTCAATTTTGGTGTTCTTGAGGTTGTATAAATTTTTCTTAAGTGTGGGAAGTGTTTAGAAGAATAGAGAGATAATATGTATATATCCACACCATTTTGACCCTACCCCCACATATGGACCAATAGGAAAGTAATAAAAATTATGGTGGGGCAACTCTTATTGCTTCTTTAAGACTCAACTTGTGAAAACTCTACTTTGGTCCCCAAACTTTTCCTAAATGAGCCAATTAAGGACACTTTGGTCCTAAATTTTTCGTAATTGTTTCAATGCATAAAATATGGGGTCTAACATCCTCCCCTCTTAAAACATTCATCCACGAATGTTAAACTGACCTTACAAGTCATATACATAATCTAGGGGGAGTTCTCCTTTCCCATTTGTTCTTTAGCTTCCCGATGGGGTCGGCCATCCTAGTACTACTCTCATCCAAGCATGCTTAACTTTGGAGTTTTGCTGGGATTCGGTGCATTAGTGTTAGTATGATTGCATCCGAGGAGTTCCTAAGTCATTCCCTCTCGGTTATCTCATTATTATTTTGCACCTTTCTCACCTAGTGATCCAATATAGCCACGGGTTGTCCTTCATAAGACAGTTCTTCCGGTGACCTGAATATCATATTCTGGAAGGTTCACTAGTATACTTATACAACATTGAAACATGGAATTGGTCTGTCCTCTTTTGACAATCGTCGTTAGCATAACAGGAAACTAACCAACCTATACACACAATCACAAATAAATCCACCATGTCTAACTCTACCCAATTGGCCTTAGTGCAGTGGCCACAGACAGATACCAAACAACCCCTCTAACTGCGGCTAACCATAATAGAATACCCTACCATTATAGCTACCTCAAGGGCTTTTATCAGCTCAGACTTTATCCCAACTTTATTAGCCACCATGGGAGAAATATACGATAGTGGAAACCCAAGATCAATTAATACATGCACGTATCGAGAGCAAACTAATAATATAATTGTGATGATATTCGGTGATGCCTCCTAGTCCCACTAACTGGTCAGTGCTTAAGTGTGGTGCAAAAGAGCGCTAGAGCGTAGGACTCCACCACGACCCCTGTCTTGGCCTGCTAACTCTGGCGTACCTTGCTCCGCAGGGTGCATGACTATCGAGCCTACAGATGGGCCACCCGCTTATCTAGTAGATCGAGTTGAACCACCTGTGAAACCTAGAACTAGGCAATCCCTAATCTGGTGACCCTGGTGACCACACCCAAAGCAAGCATCGGTGACGCAAAAGCATTCCCTGGAGTGTTGTACTCCACAGTAAGAACACAGGGGTCTAGGTGGTCTCCTATGACTGCTAGACCTCGAGCCTACGCTCGAATAACCTGCCCCCTCCGACCTCCTACTGGTGAGCTGTGGGGATGTACCCCGTACTAACCAGGAAAAATCACTACTCCACTGTTGAGGTCATCTGTCTCGATAGTACCCTATATACTCAGATGATCTAGCCCTTTTGAGCTGACCTCTACTATCCTCTCTATCCATCTGATGCTCCCTGTGGCAATCCTCTATGCCCTGGGCATGAGCCTGAATTCGAGCGATGTCCATGTCGGGCTGGGCTGCCAGCACCATACAACTGTCGATATAGTATAGGTCCAACCCTACTATGTACAGGTACATCCGGTCTGTCATATTAGCAGCATGTGCGGTCACATACCTAGCCAGCAAATCAAATTCCAAACTGTATTCTCGAACTGGTTTGCCTCATTGTTTAAGCATCAAGAACCTATCCTCTCTAGCTTATCTCACCTCTGGGGTAGAAAGTGAGCCAAAAATGCCTCAGTGAACTCACAACAAATGGCTGGAGGAGCACCCTCACCTCTAGATAGCAGCTCATGACTCATACCAGTTGGATGCCATGTCATGCAGTCGGTAGGATGCTAGCTCAACTGATTCTATATCAGATGCACCAATCAACCGCAAGGTCCCCTGCATCAGCTGAACAAACTTGTAAGGATCCTCCTCAGACTTAGACCTAAAGAACTCAGGTGGCCCGTATGCCAGAAAGTCACGAGCCCGAGAACTATCTCGGCTGCCAGTCTGTCCACCTTCTGCTATCTGTCTGTAGGCCTATCCTGCTACCACCTGAGTTAATAGTTAAATCGCCTCTCGCATCTCCCTGATATCTGTGCATAGCTGAGAGGTTGGAGATTCTGGTACTCGAACCCCCAGAGCTGGTAGTGTAGTTGAACTAGCTGTAGGGGTGCAATGTCCTGCCCGCGCTGAGCACCAGCCCTAGTAGTTCCCTGGCCCCGACGGGTCTCGCCTACCGCTGTAGGCTTGCCCCTCCAGGCAGCTGGTGTCCTTCTTGGAAGCACTACTGAAATCAAAATAATTTTTTCGAAAAAAAGGTCATTCTACTAATACCGCCCTAACGCACGATCTAAGATCAGAAAAAGAGAATAACATCCTAAATGTCATGTAGCCTCCTGTGGTAGGGTTTTCTCTATTTTATACACTATCCCAAATACCCTGCACTCAGAAAATCCCAACAGAGAAGTATATACATAAACATAAGGGATTCAGAAATTTTGGTAGGGTTTTCTCTATTTTATACACTATCCCAAATACCCTGCACTCAGAAAATCCCAACAGAGAAGCATATACATAAACATAAGGGACAACAAGGCCACCATGGAGGTAAATCATTCAACATACACAGTATACATATATCGCTATACAAACTGGGCAGAACCCATATACACAAGCATCCACAGACCTCTAAATGAACAAATAGAATCATAGGAGATACTTTCAGGAATACCCAATCTCCAACCTCAACTCTAACTGTCGACAACGATTATCCGCATAAGATTTCTGCCTGCTTTGAGTTGTTAACAACCGTTCTAGAATTAGTTTCACTTTATCTACAGCCTGCTGAATCATATCTGACCCAATCAACTCCGTCTCACCAATATCGAACCACCGGATCGGCGATCGACATTTCCTACCATATAATGCCTCATACGGGGCCATCTGAATGCTAGAACGATAGTTGTTATTATAAGCAAACTCTATCAACGGCAAGTGTTCCTCCTAGTTACCCTGAAAATCAATCACACAGGCCCGTAACATATCCTCAAGGGTTTGAATGGTTTGCTCGGCCTAGCCATCTAACTGAGGGTGAAATGCTGTACTGAGACTCACCTGCATCCCCAAACCTGTCTGAAAAGAGCGCCAAAAATTTGCTGTGAACTGGGTGCCTCTATCTGAAATAATGGATACCGGAACACCGTGCAGGTGCACAATTTCCTTAATATACAATCTGGCGTAATCATTAGCTGAAAAGGTAGTCTGGACTGGAAGAAAATGAGCTGACTTAGTTAAATGATCCATAATAACCCAAAATAGAGTCATACCTTTGTAGAGTGCAAGGTAAACCCGTAACAAAGTCCATATTAATAGTCTTCCATTTCCATGTTGGTATCTCCATCTCCTGCAACAATCCACCAGGTTTCTGGTGTTCTATCTTCACCTGCTGGCAATTTGGGCACTGGGCAACAAATTCGGCTATGCCTCACTTCATGCCATCCCACCAATATAAACACCTGAGGTCATGATACATTGTTATCGATCCAGGATGCATAGAATAACGAGCATGATATGCTTCGCCCATAACCTGATGTCGTAACCCTGCAATATCAGGTACACACAACCTGCCTCTGAAAAGTAAGTTACCTTCGAGATAAAGCTCAAACGGAGTCTTCCCCTTAGCTAAAGTTATATCTCTATACCGAGCCAAAGTAGGATCTTCATACTACGACTGCTTAATTTCTAATATAATAGAAGACTCAGGTATACCTCGAACAGGAACTCCTTCATTACCAGAATCCGCCAAACGCACTCCCAGATTTGCTAACTATTGAATATCACAAACTATCTGCTCCTTTTTCGGATGTATTGCAACCGTACTACCCATAGACTTGCGACTAAGCGCATCTGAGAATATCAACGTCATAGTCTTTTAGCAATTCTAACCATCGTCGTTGCCGCAAATTCAACTCCTTCTACTTAAATAAATACTGGAGGCTTTTATGGTCTGTATAAATATCCACATGAACGCCATACAAATAATGCCTCCAAATTTTTAAAGCATGAATCACCACCGCCAATTCTAAATCGTGAGTAGGATAATTTTGTTCATGATTCTTAAGCTATAGGGACACATAGGCTATCACCTTACCATGTTGCATCAATACACATCCCAAACCCACACAAGAAGCATCACAATAAACCATGTACCCGTCTGGACCTTCAGGCAAGGTCAATACTGAAGCTGAAGTCAATTTCTCCTTTAAAAGCTGAAAGCTGCGCTCACAGGCATCTGACCATTGGAACTTTGTTATCATCAATAAATACGATAATAAACACATCCAGGAACGGTCTGAACACCCGATTCATAAGGTCCATAAACACTGCTGGAGCATTAGTCAGCCTAAATGACATAACTTTGAACTCATAATGTGCATATCGGGTCCTGAATGCTATTTTCGGAATATCCTCTTCCCGCACCCGTACCTGATGATAACATGATCACAAATCTATCTTTGAAAAGCACCTGGCTCCCTGCAACTGGTCAAATAGATCATTAATCCTTGGGACGGGGTATTTATTCTTTATCGTTACCTTATTTAACTGCCTGTAGTCAATACACATCCACAACGATCCATCTTTCTTCCTCACAAATAATACTGGAGCTCCCCTGGAAGAAGTGCTAGGCCGAATAAAGCCTTTTTCCAAAGGATCTCTCAACTGCTCCTTCAACTCCTTTAATTCTGCTGGTGCCATTCTGTATGAAGGAATAGAAATAGGTTGCGTATCGGGCAGTAAATCAATAGCAAACTCCACCTCTCGCTCCAGAGAAAGGCAAGGAAGTTCATCCGGAAATAAGTTCGGGAACTCATTAACCACAGGGACGAACTGAAGAGTCGAAGGCTCAGCATCCAAGTCATGTACCCGAACCAGGTGGTAGAGACACCCTTTTCTGATCATTCTGCTAGCCTTAAGGTACAAAATAAACTTACCCCTCGGCGTTGCAATATAACCTGACCACCCAAATACTGGTTCTCCTGGGAAATGAAATTGGAAAACTTTCTTTTAGCAGTCAACCTTAGAGTAGCAAGAAGCTAGCCAATCCATACCCATAATGACGTCAAAATTCATCATATCTAACTTCATAAAGTCAGCCTGAGTACAATAATTACAAACAAACACCGAACAATTTTTATAAATCTTACTAACCATAATAGATTCTTCTATCGGTGTAGCAACCTCACAAGGCTCAATAAGTTCAGACTCTATAGCAATAGTACAAGCAACCAATGGAGAAATGAACGACAAGGTGGAACCAGGAACAATCAATACATACATAGCCCGAGAACAAATAAGTAGTGTACCTATGATGACATTTGAAGATGCTTCCTGATTATCTTCACCTGCTGGCAATTTGGGCACTGGGCAACAAATTCGGCTATGCCTCGCTTTATGCCATCCCACCAATATAAATACCTGAGGTCATGACGATTGACTGCTGGCACTCTTTCCAGCCCCTGGATGACTAGCACTAACTGGTCTCCTGCTAGGAGTCTGAGAAGGGGTGCTCCAAGTTGGCTGAGGAAAAGGACCACTCTGCTTCTGTCGCTAAAATTGTTTACCTTGAAAATCTGAAGCTGAATTGGCAGACCTATCCCTTTTGGATGAACCTCTGTCATCTGTTCTCTCCCCCTAGCGCCCTCGGCGATGACTCTCCATACCTTTGGCATGTGCCTGTATGCGAGCAATATCCATCCCAGGCTGGGTCACCATAAATAGACAACTATCAGCATAGTATAAATCTAACCCCACAATATAATAATGAATGCCGAGCAATATCCATCCCAGGCTGGGTCACCATAAATAGACAACTATCAGCATAGTATAAATCTAACCCCACAATATAATAATGAATGCGGTCTGTCATACTAGTAACATGATTCAGTGCATAGCGAGCCAATGAATCAAACTCCAGATTATACTCCCGAATCGACCGACCTTGTTGTCTCAGCATCAGAAATCTGTCTTCCCTGGCTCGCCTAATTTTAGGAGGCAGGAAATAGGCCAGGAATGTGCCAGAGAACTCAATCCAAACAGCGAGCGGGGCTCCATCACCCCTAGATAGCAACCAAGACTCGTACCAGTTAGCTGCAACATCATGTAGTCTGTAAGATACCAATTCTACCGATTTAGTGTCAGATGCTCTAACCACCCTTAAGGTTCACTGCATTTGTCGTACAAATTCCTGAGGGTCTTCAGAAACTTTAGTCCTAAAGAATTTTGGGGGTCCACAAGCTAAGAAATCACGAGCCCGAGTACTATCTTGGCGGGCTACCCGACTACTTCTAGCCTCCTGTCACGAGGTCTGGTGGGCTACCAACTGGGTCAATAATTGTACAGACACCTTTAGCTCCCCAATATCTGCACCTGGCTAAGGGGTCGAAGGCTTTAGTATCTAGATTTCTGGGGCTGGGAGAGTGGCTGAACCCGCTATCGGGGCACCACCTCTGGCTCCAGCTGATCCTGAGCCCTCGCAACTCCCCAACTTCGTCGGGTACCAGCAGTAGGCCTGCCTCTATGGGTAATTGGCGCCTTCCTCGGTGGCATATCTGAAATCAAATAAATCTTTGTCAGGGAGGGAATCATACTAATAACACCATTGTAACGCACGATCTT
>DF366349.1:4029-22968 GCA_000787875.1 Solanum virginianum
GCATCGAAACATAAACGTGATTGGAGATTTATTCAGAGATTTAAAACTTCTGGTGTGATGTTGTGGTATGGTGCAAGTATGGAGGTCACCATCTTTCCTGTCCGATCTACATTCATCTGACCCATATGAAATAAAATCCAAAAGAAGATTATTTGTTTGATATTGAACATGAATCGAATTCCTATCTTTCTATGATTATTATTCTTTGTTATATTTGCACTTTCCGCTTTACATATTTGGTACGTCTTTCGTACTGACCCCCTTTCTTCGGGGGTTGCATTTCATGCCCGCAGGTTCTGACATACAGGGTAGAGGACCTCTAGCTTAGGACCTCCATTTGCTGTCTGACGAGCTCCCATACATCGGAGCCTCTTTTGGTATACTTTGTTAATATTTTGTTACTTCAGACTTTATTCACTTTTGGGTATGACGGGTGCCCTGTCCCGTCGTCTGTTTCTGTGTAACTGTACTAGAGGTCTGTGGACATATTTGGGAGTATGGTCCTACCAGTCAGTTTGGCTATCATGTATATATGTTTGATATGTAAGATTTAGCCACCTATTTGAACACTCTGTATCTATGCTATGTTTATTAGGCAGCAGGACAGCAGCGGTGACCTTGTCGGCCCGCGTATTTATATATCCATATTTGTGGTTTGTCTGTTGGTTCGCTGGACTTTTCTATTTCAGGTGGCTTGTCAATAAAACAGAGGAAATTCTGCCGAAATTTCTATAAAATATAAGGTCGCAATAATTTGAGTTTGGTTTGGTAATACTGTCTGGGTGCCCCTAACGGGTACCAGTCACGGTCCATAGGTTGGGTCGTGACAGTTTTAACCCTCCCAATTGACCACACTTGTAACAAGTATTTTCTCCATCTTTACACTCTCCCAGATGCATCCTGCCGTACTTCCCATAAGGTGGCTTCCCTTTAGAACCAAGAGTCGCACTTCCTTACTCTGCTTACTCTGACTAAGCTAAGGCCCCACTGATCTAGCCTTCTTACTTAAATACTCCTCTCTATCTTTCTTCATGTCTTCCTCAGTTGCTAGGCATAGACCATCATTCTGGAGATATCTATGTCGGGAATCAGTAATGCCGCCTTTCACTCTCTCTTCACATGTCGGTCCAAACCCGATACAAATTTTCTCATATTCGAAACTATTTTTGGTGCATACCTGGATAGCTAGATGAATTTCAAGCTATACTCTTTGACAATCATCCCCTCTTGCTTCAAGTTCACAAGCTCCTTAACCTTATGCTCTCCCAACTCTTGAGGAAAGAAGTGATCGAGAAAGGCACTCTCAAACTTATCCTAAATAGTGGGCTCAACATCTTCCCACTAATTGTACCAAACATTGTCCACATCTTTGAGTTGGTAGGCAGCAATCTCAACTCCTTCAGTCTCAGTCCCATGCATAGTCTTTAGCACCTTCACAACTCACTAATAAAATTTTGAGGGTCCTTCTCAAACTTAAACCCAGTGTAGATAGGTGGGTTCATCCTCAATAAGTCTATCAGTTTGGAGGCTGCTGCTAGCTCATGATAGTTAGAACTAGGGGTTGTGAACCCTGGTTCCCACTCTGGGTAGCTACCAACAGGGTAAGCATAACAACAGTTCCTCTGAAGTTAGCCTCTGTAGCAGGAGAAGGTGGAGTAGTAGGCATCACAGGAACACCAGTAGTCTTGGGCGGTCAACCTTGACCCTTCATTTCCATTTGAGGAGGCACTTCTTAAGTAGAGTTCTCAGCAATACTAGCTGAATCATTCCTCTAAGTCACTGTGAATCTAGGTGGCATGATCTGCAATCGCGTAATGCACAAATTTAGAAAAGAATTTTATAGAGTTTTCAACTCTATCGCACGAACTTAGATCACAATCCTAATGTCCTATAGCCTCTTGCTTGTGAAGTGTGGTGCACAACACACTCTTAAATAAGACTCTACTAGATACGGCTTCATAGACTTTCTAGGACTCTTGAACTCTGTACTCTGATATCAAGTTTATCATGCCCCGGGAGGGTACCCTTGGCGTGCGGGCACTCAGAGATTGTTGCTAGCCCCTGAGCGAGCCACTTGACCTCATCATCACATCACACTAAGTAGTGGAAGAACAATACTCAATAAGAAAGAACCTCAAATAAAGATATGAATGCATATCTCTAATATAGCATAGCTTCAAAATAGAAATGGGTTTCGATAGATCAACTTCATGCTTTATACTCATAGTCTACAAAGCCTCCACTCAGCAATCTCAACTCTTTTCCCTAAAATATTAACTTAAGAAGATGAAACGGTGTGTGAAGGAAATCTTTCACACTTTGGTGAGCCTTAAATACCTGGAAATCGAAGAATACTCAATCCTCAACCAATCTTTGTTCTTGGGTTGCAAAACCCTAGCTTCTCCCTCTTCTCTCTTTTTGCTCTCAAGAACTCTCAAGGTGGAACAAGGATGAATAAATGGCTTTAGGGTTATTTTTCAAGGCTTTAAACAAGCCAAAAACGTGAGGGGTTAATAGAATAAAATTTGGAATGGATAGAAATGCCCTTCAATAAAACTGTCGATAGGGTCTACGAGACCCTGACTACGACTCGTAGTCCTCACTACGAGTAATAAATGGTCCTCATAGTCCTCACTACGAGTCATAAATACTCTTCGTAGAATGAAAGTCTCAAAATCCTGAATCATTGAAAGCCTTTACGAAACTCCCTGTTATGAGTCACAGTCTGCAACACGAGTCGCAACTGACCTCTGATGGCTGTAAGGGCCTTGAAATATTAAACAATGGAACTTGTCATGAAACCCTGCTTTACAAGTCATGGTGGGGTCTACGAGTCATATACTCATCTCGTAGCTGAAGGGTCCTGAAACTTTGAGTCACTGAAATTTCCTATGGGACCTCTCTTCACGACTCATAACCCTCTCTACGACTCATAATGCCTCTCGTAAGACTTGCTTCAGCAGCGTTTTTTTACATTTGCTCAGCATCATCTCAAGATCATCTGCACATGTTCATCCAAATCAGATAGAAGGGATTAGGAGATATTATAGTAGACAAATAAAGTTCTTGGAAGAAAGCTTGTTTCTGGAGTACCAAAGTTTATTCTTGACTCCTTGCCAATGCTATGACTTTGGCTAATGTTTTGGGCCTAAACATCTTAACTGTTAACTTTATCTCAGGTTTTAATCCCCTCATAAAACAACTCACTACATACTCCTCGGAGAGTTATATTTGAGTAAGTAATTTATCTAAGAGATCTATATAACTCTGAATGAAAGATACCTGGCATAAGTCCTTGAGGTCACCCATGGGATCATCAAACAGCTCAGATCCAATCGAGCATATAAATAACGTACATACTCAATCAACCTTGGCTATTCCCTTGATGTTTTATGCTTTATATATGCTTGATGCCACTGCAAAGCTCTTCACTCCATTTGACAAGAAGTCAATTTCACCTCAGAACTTTCTGGAGTTTTGTACACATCAAATAATTACCGCACTTGCACAACCAGTCTTTTAACCCCATGCCACCAAATTTTGAAAATTCTACTTCATATCCTTGAGTAGGTAGCTGATAGCCTTCAGTTCTATCTAGAACAGCAACCCTGCTGGGACCTTCGGTGGAATTTGCCTCACCAATAGTAGACAAATTAGTCAGCAATATTTTCTTATCTCATCCATGGCTTGCGACACCTTAGCATCCATAGATTATTGAAGATCTGCAACAGAATGGACCATCGTGTCCATAGAATTTTTGAGATTATCCACCTTCTTGTGTAGCTTATGCATCCTCTTATTATGATTTCCCATGGCCTACAATAATTCCAAGAATTACAGGGCTCTAATACCACTGATAAGGTCCTAAAATTAAGGGATCAAATCTAAACAACTAAGTGTTCTCAAAGAGTAAGCACAATGAGCTACTCTTGAACAGAAGCATGCATAGCTCAAAATGAGCTAAACAATTTTCAAAGAAAGAGAGAGAGAGATAATTGTATTCAACTTTGAGAAATTTCTTCTCAATTGAAGTGAGTTACAATTCAGTTTTAAAGCTATGAAAATAGGCAGGAAAAGCGGTTATCGGTTGTTATAACTGTTTTTGGAATCCTTTTATTCCTAATAAATTTGAACTAAAAAGAAATGAATTATAAATTATAATTACACCCTTGAATTATCATCTAATACAATTGGATCATATCACAAAGGCACCCTACTTCAACACTTTTCGTAGTGTAGATTTAGTTGCAACTCAGACGAGGCTTCAAGTATTCATTTTTTTTTTGCCTTTGCTGCTTTGTGGCTTTAGATTTACAGATTTGACTTATGAGAGAAGAGATAGATGAAGGGCAGGTTTGACCCTACTAGGCGTGCCAATTTGTTTGTAACAAATTTTAAAGTGATAAAAAATAATTATAATCACAAATAAAAATATGGAGAAATAGAAATTTTATTGATAAAGATCTTTTTGACTATTGGTTGTCAAGAAGAGTTCAAACATATTTGTATCTCTTCTTTGTGAATATTTTATGAATTTGTGGAACTTTTGAGATGACTTTTCATGGGAATACAATGTCTTTTATATAGATATGAATTAGAGTTTAGAGTAGAGTAGTCTCTAAAGATTCTTAACAGAAATAGGAGTCATCTCATAGAATCCTAGAAAATTTTGATGCCTATAGTATCGACCTTAAATTTTAAATTTAGCACAAGTACCTTTTTTTAAAGATTAATTTAACTTATTGTATACATTGCCAAATAACTTGACACTATTAAATGTATTATATTACTTCATGATCTTTTGTAAGATCATTAGCTCCGCTTATTATTATTATTATTATTATTTGTTTTTTAACGTAGTCTGACAATTTCTTTGCACTATATGTATGTTTATGTATAATAGAAAGTTGAAGACAAAAAGAAATAGTGGGTTAAAGGGTAGGAGTAGGAGAGCGATACACTTGGGCAGAGCTAATATAAAATTAGGGGGCTGATTGAATTCGATAATTTTAATTTAAAATGTTATATATATATATATATATATATATATATATATATATATATATAATGTCCATGCTAAGCACGGGCCTAATATGTTGATTTTTATATAATTATTTTGATAAATACGACTAAAGTAATTAGATTAAGCTCAATAAAAAACCTTCATGCTGACATAGCAAAACATAATAATTAAACTAAACTCAGCAAAATTAAAGGTCTCCGTAATAACACAACAGAACATGTCATCTCTGTCTACAGTGTGTGAAATAAATCGAAAGAACACTTATGTATGTCGTTATTCATATATAATAAGATTCTTTCATCTACAATATGTGCATGAGTACATTTGAATTTATCATTCCTATAAGAGTTGTAGTCATCAGTTTATCAGACAATTTTTTATCATTCTAGAAACCATCATATGAAGAAATTTAGGATGAATACCTGCAAAAAGGAAGTAAATAATAATTAATCAAAATATTGAAATGGATACCAAACTATTCTAAAAATATCATAAGCCACAACACTTCCAACGTAACAATGGAGGAGGAGGAGCACTAACAATGATTTACTACTTGCAAAACATACTGCTAAAAATACGATGTGCAAAACCAATAAGAATTTCAAATATTTATTCCAATTTCTGAAGTTAGTCTTGTGTTCAATTCCGCGGTTGGAAGAATTTCCCTTCTCTCTCTTCTAAAGGTAGGTGAAAGTCAAACTTTTGGCTTGCGGGCTCAGGGACTGCAGTCAGCTGCTTTCCCTATAGCCGACAGCTCGTTCTTGACTGGGGCAGTTAAGGGGTTCATCCCGAATCCCCTCGATCGAAAAATTACATCATGTATAGATCCGATCGGGTGTTAACAATCGAAAAAAATGATTAAATTGTAGAAGGTTAGGTATAAAAGCATTGCCCCTACCAAAATTTCAATCATTGAAAACTCAAAACATGCTCAAAGCTTGCACTGTAATGATTTTAGTTTCTCTATAATCCAGCAATCAAAAAAATATATATATAAAGATTAAGCCTTATATGTGATTACTAATCTAATTCTAAAACTTACCTGATAAGTCAACTCACCATTATGCATGGTTAAAAACCTATTACTATTACAAAGAAAATGAAGTAGGTACATGAATTTTTAGCTAAAATAAAGAAATATAAAAGAAATAGAAGTAGGTACATAGATTTTTAGTTGAAATAACAAGAATGAAATATTTATAGACAATAACAGAGTACAACTGATATTTCTAGAATTAAGCTGTATGTAATTGTCTTATTTTTATTTTCTTTTATAAATTTTTTAGAATAAAAGTTTGGTTTGAGCAAATCAGTAGATGTTTTATATAGATATTTGTTATTTGCTTGCATGATAAATATAATTATAAATATATATGATGTTTTTAAAATTAAGTTATGTTTAAGTGTCTTTTAAAAAAAAATTAGAATAAAAATTTGAAATAAAAAAATTAGTAGATATTTTATAGAATTATTAATTATTTACTCTTATATAATATGTATAATTATAAACCATCATTAATCGTTCATGAATTGACTTTTTCCATATAATAGAAATAGAGATATATGCAAACTATTTAATCTAAATATTAATAACTTAAAGAGTTAGAAATTTTGAGTTAGATAAATTTCATTGTCTCCCAAACTCGGGGTTAGATTAGAAAGTCAAGTGTCTAACAGGAAATTTTGCCCTTATTTATCTGCCGACTCTGGGGCCTCTTGTGTCAGTCGCCGCACGCAAGCCCATGTTATCTAATCGTCTCCTTGTCATTTTAATGTACTCCTTCCGTTAAAAATAAATATATTTCTGACACTTTTTCTATGGTGCAAAATATATTAATGTTTTTAAAGTTTATATAATATTTAATATATAATTAGACCTTCCCCTACCCAACAAGGATAAGTTAAATTAAATCATATTAACATAAGAAATATCATCAACGTTAAAGTTCATTTATATGAGGTATAATACATAAATATATTTTTAAATTTGATTTATTTAATATTTATATTTTTTAATTTTGAATGCATACAAATTAATAATTAAATTATATAAAATTAAACAAGTAAATATATGTGACGTGAAAATTCACATTTCACGTGTATTGACAATATATGATACAAATTTTTAGAAATTAGGAAAAATAAGTTTCACAACTTACATTGCATGTTAATTGCCATTTATCTCTTCCATCCTTCAATAAACAGACACTCTAGTATTATTAATCTGTCGTCCTTAAGTCTCTTCAGCAAATAAAAACTTTTTAAGAACAAGGGTATTATGATATAATCTTATTGCTATTTGAACAACCTTATATCAATCAATAGTCACTTGTTTGAACACTTCACGTTTATAAGTTTTATGCTATACAATTTTATTGATTAAACGTGATCACTTAGTACTAAGAATAAAATGTGATAAAATTAATTAATTTCGTCCTAGTAATATGAAATGACAATTATTTTGTGATAAATATTTTTAGGACCTCGATAATTAATATGAGATAGAAAGAGTAATTTCAATAATTACAGTTCATAATAACAACTATAGAAAGGAGAGAAGCGAGTGAGATACACATATGCATGATCTCCCCTCTTTTCATCAAATTTCGTTCGCCCCCTTTTTCTCTCTCTCTCACACACAATTTTATAGTGATATGCATAGGGGCTGATCTATGGGGCAGTTAAGGGGTTCATCCCGAATCCCCTCGATCGAAAAATTACATCATGTATATATATTTAAATCTGAACCATACATATAAATATTATTTAAATGAGAACCCCCCAAACACAATTGATAATAGCAGTTCAATGGTTAAGGAGGTTCATCTTAGTGCAGAATTTTGTGGGTTCAATTCTCATTGACAACTTATTCTAGCTTGTTTTTTAAAAAAATGTTTTCTCCTTTCTATCTCCCTTTTAATTTTGTTTTTTTTTTAAAAAAAATGTTTTTTTCCTTTCTCTCTCCCTTTTCATTTTTAATAACTAATAGACTTTACTTGTCCTTTTTCACTCTTTCTTGTTTTCTTTGTTTTCATTTTTAATGGGCAATCAATCGACTATGTTTTTTTTTCATTCCCCTTTTAATGAGCAATTGAAATTATTTAGTGTATTTTTTATTTTAATTAATTTATATGTATTATAATCATTTCATTTGTTTTAATTTATGTGATATCATAAATATTATTAAAAAATTTATGTTAGGTTTATGCAATATTTTCATATTTTGAAAGTCAGACAATTTAATTTTGATCATAAGTTCAAGTATGAAATCTTCAAAATTTTGGAAAAATAATTCATATATTTGAAAACTGTTATAAACATATTTTATTTGTGGTAAATGTCTATTATGTAGATTTCTTTAAGAGTTAGTAATCCAACTTGAATACCAAGTCAGTTTCTTACTTGGAAACCAAATTAGTTTTCCCCCTATAAATATAAGGGTTTCCTTTATTGTAATATACACTTCAATATTATTGAAGAGCAATACAAGATCTTCTTTCTTCTCCTCTACTTTATTCTTTATATTGTTCTCCTGATAAGAACATCAAGACTTGAATCTTCGCATCCCAATCTTGTGTACCATCTTCTTGAAAGTTGCAATTATTAGAGACTTAGTGAACAAATCAGCCACATTGTCACTCGAATATATTTGTTGCACATTTATATCACTATTCTTTTGGAGCTCATATGTATAGAAAATTTTTGATGAAAATGTGTTTTGTTCTATCTCCTTTTATGAATCCTCCCTAGGATCAAAGAGCTTTGCAAGTTCCTCACTTTAACTTCTTAGCAAACAATCTATTGCCTTTTGAAATCTCTTCAAGAGTTTTAATTGAAGTTATCAATTTGCGTAGCAATATAAAAGGTTCTTGATTAATTTAATCAATACGAGGATTATGAACAAGTTTTTCAAGAACTTGTAATTGCTTCATGCATTTTAAATCCTTCAAATACTTTCATACTAATTTTTTCAGTGACAATATTCAATATTAAATGTATGACACTTTTTCTAGTGTCTAGATTGCAAGTCAAATACATTTTACGCTTACCAAGATGCATCATTTCACTTGATAATTAGAGCATGCTTTAATATACTGTAGAGCTTAGATCCTCGTATTCCTTTACAATATTGCACTATATTGTATCAAAGATATCATCGGTAAAATATCTATTTTGATCTGATGATTGCAATGTGACATAACTTGTTGAGATCTCATCACTTCATTATTTTCATGTGCTACTCGTCTCATGAGGTTTAATGAAGTGTTATGTCATAAGCTCTTCATGAGCACATTGCCTCTTTATTATAATCATTTTGAATCATTTGCTCCTTTTCAAGAATTCTCTTATTTGGGATCACTTGGATGTTTCATGCATGTCATAGACTTTATCCTTCAGGGACATTCAATAAGAGTATTTCAACTCTTAGTTTCTTATTGTCTCCCCCCTTATGTTAGACAAACTAACATATATTCCAATCTATCTTAGAGAATCCATCTTTTATGCATCATGATATATTTACCAATTATATACCGCATATCAAAATTATTAGATGAAAATTATATGGCCCATGACCATAAATCAATTGAGGGGAAGTTGATCAAAATGAATTAGTCTGATATGTATTTTTGTTTACAATTTATCATATTTCAGACCATGAAACTTTTTTCTCATAAGCAATGATTGACCATTTACCTAAGACATTTTGTGTCAATCAACTTGGATATTTATAATATTATCAAGATGAATTGTCTTGCTTACGTACTCTGAAAGATGTGCTCTTAACTCGATTATCTTGAACACATAATTTTACAAATGTCAAATTTTAGATTGACAATAAATGCACATGTGATTATCTCATAGATACATTCATTTGTAATATCACATAACAGTGACATTTCAGAGTCACAAAATTAAAATTCAAGAATATTTTTTGTTTTCGATAAGTATTAGTCTATAGATTTTTCAAAATTTATTGGTGAAACCTCTATTCTCCCTTATAAAACCTTTCATCTAATGTTATGTACCTAGTGCATCTATTAAGATTTGATTAAATTTAAATTCAAATTAAATTGATTTCGCATTGAGAATAAAAATGCTCACTAACAAAAACTCAAAAATAAAAACCTTGTGACTTGAAGAATATTTTATCTATATGTAGATAACAGGTTATATCACCACATTCATGCAGAAGGTATGTATTTTAGATAATCCCACACATGAAAAAACACTTGACTACATTGTGTCTACATTCTGTCACGCCCCGGGAGGGTACCCTGGACGTGCGACACTCAGAGACAATTGCTAGTCCTCAAGCGAACCACTTGGCCACTTCACATCCATTTATTCAATAATTCTACAAATTAGCGGAAGACTAAAGAGTATAATGGACACATCTAATCTCAGTATATCATAATAAATAAAAAAGGGGGGCTAGTTATCGACTTTAGTTTTAACATCAGCGTTCGACTTTAGTCTATGAAGCCTCTATCACTATCAATCTGTAACACCCCGTAAAATTATCGAAATACCCCAAAAATGTATTCTGCGCACAACGCGTCTTCCATAGCTTCGATGAAAAATTCGAGATGGATTTGCGATCAACGCAGAAAATCGAGTGGAAAAATAGTCTCGACCTAATTTAAGAGCAACTAGATCAAAAAAATAATTTCTGTTAATTAATGTCAGGACAGTGTCTGTTCGCGCCCCTGACGCACACGGAGGGGGCGTAGAGTAACACTTTACTTTTTTTTTTGTTTTTTTGACGTGAATTAAAAATTTTGAAAATTTGCGAAAATATACTGGTCTGCGGACCAATACAAATTTTCTGAGGTTTTTTTCTTTTAAATACGGGAAGGGTACTTTGGGTATTCCCAACCTATTTTAATACCCCAAAAACATATTTTTAAGCTATTATATTCGAACGAAGGGTTTCAAAACCTCTTTATTTTATAAGTCTAAGCATAGATTCTAAGAGAAGAAGAAGAGATAGCTTGAGGGTTTCAAGTTCAAATTTCATTGAAGATTCATACAATCTTCATCCTAAGAATGTAAAGGCTACCCAGTGAAACGATCCAAAAAGTGCCCGAAAATGTCTTGAAAGTGCGCGGAATCATAATTTCTATATATTTCAAAATTCATGCGCGATATCAAAAATTCGACTTCATATTCTTGTTTAGAGGGTCAAAATTAGGGGGAAAAGGGTCTAACCTTGATTTAAGAGCAACCGTAGCAAAATTTAAAAATAAAAAAATGCTACTTCCAAAGATGATCCACGCCCTTGGTGCAACGCACCAAGGGCACGCTCCGATGTATTTTATTTGTCCAATTTTTCTATCTTGGTCCAATTTTTCTATCTTGGTCCAATACTTTTGGGTCTTGGTCCTGAGTGTTCCCAAATGTGAAAGTACCTATAGTTAGCCATATTTCACCCTCATATCATCCTAAACGTTCTCCAATACTCACCCAAACACTTAGCCATATTTTTACTCCTAAATTCAAGTCTCAAAACCTCTTCCAGATATAAGGATTTTCTTCAAGGTTCTTTTTCAAGCTTCAAGTCTCTACCTCCAATTTTCACAAGTTTATCTCCAAGTTAAGGTATGTGAGTTTCGTTCATGGGTTCCTTTAATCCATGATGCCCAAGCTTCATTCCTTACAAATTGCATGATTTAAAGGTGATTTATTCATGGGTCTTGATTATTATGAAAATCGCTGCACACTATGTTTGAGCATATGAAATTGTAACTGTTTTACTATGTTTTGAGCTATGAATCTAAGATCTATTGAAGGGATTGGTGAAGGATTTTGATGTTTATTGCTTAAGGGTGTTACCAAATATCTATTGAAGCTTTTATATTGAGTTTACTAGAATGATTTCACTTTTAAATTGCATAGTCTTACACTAGCACTACACACCCTCTAAGTGTTTGATAAAATATCCAAATGTGGTTTCTTGATGAATTGAAGGTCCAAAGCATGAGATATGATATGAATGAATATAGGATGATGAAAGGAGCTTGTGCATATGATATATTCTATATAAAGTATTTCATTAGACCATGCCCGATCTGGGTAACCTAGTTTAGGAGTTAGTGTCTCAAACACCAGGGTGGCACGTGAGATTGCCACTAACTTAGTTGAGAGATTTGTACCTTACACACCAGGGTGGTAGGTGAGATTGCCACTAACTAGTTGAGGGGTTTATACCTCATGCACAGGGTGATGGGTGAGATCATCATCAACCTAGTTGAGGGGTTTGTAGTTCACACACCAGGGTGATGGCTAAGATCATTATCAACCTACCAAGGGGTTTGTGCTTTGAAAATCTAGTTTGGTCTCTTGTACACATATGATATCCTATATGAGCCTGAGTTACTTAAGCATGTTTTACTAAAGCATTGATCAAAGATGTCATATTATTATATTATGCCTATTGCATATTGCTATGCATTTAGGTTATGATGCCTATCCCTTGTTGCATTGCATCCTACATACTTGGTACATTCAAACATACTAATGCATACTATTGCCTACATGGTATAACCATGTAGGAATCGGAGCCCAAGTTGATCATCTTCCACCTCCACGTGGCTAGTTCAGTACTACTTAAGCTAGTTGGTGAGTCCTCCATTCTGAGGATATTTATCTATGTTTCTCTTATTATGTATTGAGACACTCTTCTTTATTTTCTATTATGACTATGAGGGTGAGCCCGATTGTTTTGTCTTGGCCCCCGCTCTTATCTAAGTAGTAGAGGTGTTTGTTGGATATGCTATGTATCTACAATATGAGCTTGACTCTTTATCTCTTGATTATGATGTTATGCAAGCTTTTCCCCATAGCCTCTTTTTCCCCTATTCTTACTCTTTATGTCATTTATATGCTTCCACTACCAATGATATGTAATGATAAGTTAAGAGGCTTGTTTGGGTTCCTTCGGGTTTCCCATTTGCCATGTCACGTCTAGGCCCTAGGCTTGGATCGTGAAACCCAGAACATGGGATTGTTCTCTCATGTGCCCCCATAGTTAAATTAGGTTGATAGTTGATAGCTGATGGGTTTATGTTATGATTTCTTGAATACTATCTTGAGAATTACTATTATTCTACATATATTTCTCTAAGTAGATGACCATTATATCTTTAATTATGTATTCAACTAATTTATTGAGATATTATGTATACTATTCATGTTTAACTGTTAAAGAACCCATGAATGAAGTTAGGGGTTGATGTCTAGAGCTTGAATATCATATGTATGCATGATTGATGTGGTCTGGGTCTTGATCTAAGTGAATACTGTTGATAATTTGCTGAAATTGATGGCACGTGAGTCCCTTCGAGTCTTTAAGAGGTCAAACATGAGTTTTAAAGAATAATCATAATATTCCTGAGTTGAAAGATGAATATATCAGCTGATGTCTTATCCAAAAGAGACTAAAAGATGAGAAAACTTTGATATTGATGTTTATGAGCGTGTTGAGTCCTGGGAGGAGTATTGAGCACCGAAGATGAGTAAAAATTAGTCCTGCTCATACTCATTAACTACTGGCTAGCGTAGAAAAGGATTGGACTGTGAGAATGAATGTTTCCTTAGTCCCAAAAGAGGACTTGATGTTATTTTTAGCCCCCTGATGTATACCCTTTTACCCCGATGAGGTACTTGGTGGATGCAATAATGATATCACTTTATTGTACCAGCACCGACTCATACATGGTGGGTGTAGGTCTGAGAAACTCCCAGATAGGTCCTCTAATGATAGTACTCTGAAGTTGATGTGATAGTATGAGTCTTGATTGAGGGTGATAGTAGATAGAGGCTTCATTGATGTAGACAAATAACGTTTGATGTTGGGGTTTCTTTCCCCCTTATTATTCTACTTTTAAACTATGTTTGTTTCCTTTATCTTGCTTCATATGATGGATGTTGATGAGTCTGATAGCCAACTAATAGTTAGAATATTCTTGAATATCTTCTGCAAATGAATTGATTGAACGAATGCGATGAGACTATGTGGTTTACTTGGGACTAGTAATAGTCTCCGAGTGCTAGTTACGCCTAGGGTACCCTCCCAGGGCATGAAAAACTTGGTTTCAAAGCCTAGAGTTCGAGTGTCCTAGGGAGTATGAAGTTAGGTCTGTTAGAGTCCTGTTTATGGGTGTGTTGTGCACCACACTTCATAAGCAGGAGGCTATAGGACATTAGGAAGTGTTACCCTTCTTCTATGATTTGGATTCATGTAATAGAATTTAACCTTATGGAAATCTCATTTCAACTTGTGCATTATCCATTTGTTGAAAATATCACCAAAGAGAACAGCTGCTCAGAGAGATGTCGCAGCCCCAGCTGCTGAGAACACCCAAACTTGAGGTCCTGGTCCAGACAGAGGCAAGGAGACGGGGATAGCCTGCTAGGAATGCTAAGCTCCCACAGGCGCCCCCTACTTAGCCCCACCAAGCTCTCAGCTCTAGCTCACAGGACCCGCAGCTACAACCCGAGTTAGAGATTTCTTGAGGATGAATCGGCCGATGTATACGGGGTCAAAAATTGAGGATGACCCGTAGAACTTCATAGATAAAATGTATAAGGTCCTGAATGCGATGCATGCTAATGAGATTGAGGGCATGGAGCTTGCTTCCTACCAATTGAAGGACGTCGCTAATGTTTGGTACAACCAATAGGAGGAGAGTAGGGGTGAGAATATAGAGCCTCCAGCATGGAAGGAGTTTGAAACTGCTTTCCTTGACCACTTCTTTCGTTAATAGTTAAGGGAGGCAAAGGTGGATGAGTTCGTGAACCTGAAGCAAGGAGGAATGACAGTGAATGAGTACAACCTTAACTTTATTAAGCTATCTAGGTATGGTCCAGTGATAATCCTAGATATAAGGGCCAGGATGAGAAGTTTCTATGTGTTTTGGGCAGGCATGTGCAGAAAGAGTGCAAGGCAGCCTTATTGATCCCCAACATGGATATCTCCAGAATTATGGTATATGCCTCACAGACAGAGGAGGATAAAAGAATAGATAGGGAGGAGCAGATAAATAGAAAGGAAAAATTGGCAGGATATGAGCCTAGCCAGCAGAGACAGAATAAATGTGACAAGTCCTACTTCCAGAAAAGATCATCTCTTCATGCACCTTCTGTAGCGAGTGCGCTCATTCAGCCAAACATATATGATCAGAAGTCTCAGGGATTCTAGAATTTCAGGGGCTCGGGGTGCCCAATCTGAAGCTAGTGTGACTCAGGGCCCGAAGGGAAAGCCACGTTGTGCAGGGCTCAAAACACCCAATCTCAGGCCAGTGTGACTCAAGGCCTGAAGGGAAAGCCACTCTGTGGCAATTGTGGAAAGCTTCATCTAGTCAGGTGTTTAGACACATATGCTTGCTTTCTATATATGCAGATGGGTCACTTCCAACATGAGTTTTTGAAGAGGAGAAAAGGTGAAAAAAGCAATAGAGCACAGTCTTCTGCAACACCCCCAGCTAGCGGTCAACAGAGGGGTAATACCATAGGTATAGAAAGTGAGATGAACCTTCTTTATACTATAGGTAATCGACAGGATCAAGAGGCTACACCAGATGTTGTTACAGGTATGCTTTGAGACTTTACCTTTTATTGTTATGCATTGCTTGATTTGGGTGCCACTTTATCTTTTGTGACTGCTTATGTGGCTAGTAAGTTTGGGATTCTTCCAGAGTGTTTGCTTGAACCTTTTGCTGTTTTCACTACTACTGGTGAGTCTATTTTAATGGAGAGAGTTTACAGGGATTGTGTAGTATCCATTTATCATAGAGACACCTTAGCTAACTTGGTAGAATTGGAGATGGTTGACTTTGATGTGATACTTTCATAGACACAAACGGATGACGGTTGATGCCATTTATCATAGAGACACCTTAGCTAACTTGGTAGAATTGGAGATGGTTGACTTTGATATGATACTTATCATGAATTGGCTTCATGCCTATTATGCTTCTATTATCTGTAGAACCCAGTATGTTAAGTTCCAATTTCCTAATGAGCTTGTTGTAGAGTGGAAATAGAGTTTTTTTGCACCTAAGGGCAAGTTTATCTCTTATCTTAAAGCTAGAAAGTTGATCTCCAAGGGTTGTATTTACCACCTCGTACGAGTTAAGTATGATGATATTGAATCTCCTACTCTTGAGTGAGTCTCGATTGTAAATGAGTTTCCTGAGGTGTTTCCTGATGATCCACCTGGAGTCCCACCTGATAGGGAGATTGACTTTGGGATTGATGTTTTTCTCGAGACCTAACCCATTTCAATTCCACCTTATAGAATGGTCCCCGCTGAGTTGAAAGAACTGAAAGAACAATTGAAGGTTTTGTTAGAGAAAGGTTTCATAAGCCTAGTGTCTCTCCTTGGGGTGCTCCTGTCCTATTCGTGCGTAAGAAGGATGGGTCTCTCAGAATGTGTATAGACTATCGGCAACTGAACAAGGTCATAATAAAGAATAAATATCCTCTTTCTAGGATAGATGATCTATTTGACCAACTTCAGGGTACTACTTGTTTCTCCAAGATAGACCTCAGTTCCAAAGATGAATAGGAGCATGCTAATCTCCTTAGAGTGATTTTTCAAATGCACAAAGACTATGAACTGTATGCAAAATTTGTAAAGTGTGAGTTTTGGCTCAAGTCCGTGGATTTCTTAGGCCATGTTATTTCGGGAGATGGTATTCGGGTAGATACTGAGAAAATTGAGGTGGCGAAGAACTGGCCTAGACCAAATTATTCGACAAAAATAAAAAGCTTCTTGGGTTTGGCAGGTTACTATCATAGATTTTTTGAGGGCTCCTCTTCTCTGTCTGCACCATTGACTAAGCCAACTCAGAAGAAGGCCAAGTTTTAGTGGTATAAGGAATGTGAAAAGAGTTTCAAAGAGTTCAATACGAGATTGACTACAATACCAATTTTGACTTTACCCAACGGGATGGGAGACTTTATGATATACTGTGATGCATCTAGAGTTGGATTGGGCTGTGTACTTATGCAGAGAGGAAAGGTGATAACTTATGCTTCCAGAAAACTTAAGACCCATGAAAAGAATTATATTACCCGACTCATGATCTCATGTTGGCAACGATGGTATTCACACTTAAGATCTGGCATCATTACTTGTATAGAGTGCATGTGGACGTGTTCACTGACCATAAAAATTTACAATATGTATTCAGTCCAAAGGAGTTCAACCTCCGACAGAGAAGTGGTTGGTGTTGCTGAAAGACTATGACATGAGCATTCTCTACCACCCAGGTAAGGCTAATATTATTATTAATGCTCTTAACAGGTTGTCTATGGGTGCACTGCCTATACGGAGGAAGAGAAAAAAGAGCTAGCTAAGGAAGAGCATAGGTTGGCTCGATTGGGAGTGCAACTTGAAGAGAACAATGAAGGCAGGTTCAATGTTCAGAATGGGTCTGCTTCATCCTTAGTGTCAGAAGTGAAGGACTCAGGTGTTTAGACACATATGAGAACAATGAAGGCAGGTTCAATGTTCAGAATGGGTCTGCTTCATCCTTAGTGTCAGAAGTGAAGGACTAGCAAGAGTGTTGAACCCATATTTTGGTATATTGGAGCCATTACGAAATTTAGGACTAATGTGGTATTATTGGAAAAATTTGGAACTAAAGTGACATCATCAAAAAGTTTAGGACTCAAGTAGAATTTTCAAAACTTGGGTTGTTAGGATTCATATGTCCTTAATTGGACCTTTGCATGTCCTTAATTGGCTCAATTAGGAAATATTTGGGGACCAAAGTGTAATTTCTAAGACTTGGAGTCTAGAAGAACCTAGTGTACCCTACCTTAACTTGTGTTATTTTTCTATTGGAGCAAGTGTANNGGGAAATATTTGGGGACCAAAGTGTAATTTCTAAGACTTGGAGTCTAGAAGAACCTAGTGTACCCTACCTTAACTTGTGTTATTTTTCTATTGGAACAAGTGTAGGGGTGGGGTCATGTTTGTAAGGATAAATACATGATAATCCTTTATTCTTCCTCCATTCCACTTAGAAAATTTCCAAGAGCAAGAATATTAACATTACAGGAAACTCTCGGGTTACTGTAGTAGGGAACTAAAATTTGCATTTTTTGATTCTACAATTATTTTGACGCTGCAAGCCTTATATATTGAGTCCCCTAAGTAGCGTAGAGGTGTTAGTTGGTCAAGAAAATGCTTCCTTGTTGACTATTAAAGGGTTGAAGAGGTGAGTTGATATTTAGCCTTGTTTTATGGATTATTAAGGTTCTATATATGTTGTAGTATGCTAATTTGAAAAAAAATCTTGAAAGATAGCATGTTAGAAGTGAGTTGTAAATGCTAGCGTTGGGACCCAAATTGGGGGCTATGCATGTATGTAGTGTTATATTGTTTGAAACTATGAAATTGGGTTTAAATAGTATGACTATGATCCTTGTGGGGTGAAAGGAGTATTGGAAATTATTTATATGTATATTTGAAGCTTAGCCAAAATTGGAGTCTATGTATGTAGTTAAATATCTTGTTGTTGCATTGGGAGTATGCATTTAACATTTAGATGGTGTAATACGATTCTTGGAGGGTAATAGAATGCTTGAATATGATATACATGTATAGATGAGTATGCTGCCCTATTTTTGTAGGTGTAATAAAATGATATTATTTGGTGTATTTGGTGTAGTAATGACATTGAAAGTACTTGTTGATGTTATTGTTGTTGTTGTGGTTTTCTTGTTGATGTTATTGTTGTTGTTGTGGTTGTGTTGATTAATTGGAGTCGAGATGGATTCTCGGGGTGGTCTATTTAAAGGAGAAGTGCTGTAAAATTTTTTATAAAATTAGGGGCAAATTTGGGATTTAAGGCTCGAAAAGGCCTTTAGCTAATCGTTTGGCGTTATTGTGATTTGCTTGTAGA
>DF366348.1:0-22974 GCA_000787875.1 Solanum virginianum
CTACTTTTTGGCATGTCTTAGAAAAATATAGGTTATGGTACGAACTCTATCGAGCTTGTGTATAGTCCGTATTTATTCCTTGGCACTCTTGTGTTAACTTTGTCATAATATTGACTCTTATGTTTTTAAAGTTGTAAGTTGCAAAATATGGGAAATTTGATAAATTTTGAAAAAATTTATTTATTAAAAGTTTAAAAGTATAAATGTCCATAATTTTTGACAAAAGCTCAGATTGCTTGAAAACCGTTAGAAATTCCTCATAGAAGTTCGTATGGTTTAGGATGAGTAAGCTCCTCGTAGGTTGGGCCAGTTCAGGTTTTCATTGACTGTAGGACCCGTGGCGCTATTTTATGCAATTTTGATAACTTTGAAAAGAATTTGTAATAAATGTTATTTCGATGTCAAAGATGATTATTCTTCTTATCTTTGGATTTATGATAATGATTTTATGTATATGATTCCTCACTACTCCGCTCGTGCCCATTTTGATATCGTTCACCGGTTCTCGGGCCATTTGGTTGTCCTGTGCACTATGATATATTTCGATGTTAGACGGTATTTGACGATGAGTACGGGGACGATGATACGTAGCACCCGATTTACTTGTCTGTTCTGTAGTGTTTGGTGTGATGTTATGATTGGGCGTATCCTGTGTTTGGCGTGCTGTGATTAGACGTATGTTGTGTTTGGTGTGATGCTGTGATTGGGCGTATGGTATGTTTGGTGTGATGCTGTGATTGGGCGTATGCTGTGTTTGGTGTAATGCTGTGATTGGGCGTATGCTATGTTTGATAATGTGTTGTGATTGGGCGTATGCTGTGTTTGGCGATGTGTTGTGATTGAGCGTATGCTGTGTTTGGCGATGTATTGTGATTGGGCGTATGCTGTGTTTGTTGTGATGCTCTGATTGGGCGTATGCTATGTTTGGCGATGTGTTGTGATTGGGCGTATGCTGTGTTTGGCGATGTGTTGTGATTGGGCATATGCTGTGTTTGGCGATATATTGTGATTGGGCGTATACTGTGTTTGGTGTGATGTTGTGATTAGGCATATGCTGTGTTTGGTGTGATGCTGTGATTGGGCATATGCTGTGTTTGGCGATGTGTTGTGATTGGGCGTATACTGTGTTTGGCGATGTGTTGTGATCTGGGCGTATGCTGTGTTTGTTGTGATGCTCTGATTGGGCGTATGCTATGTTTGGCGATGTGTTGTGATCGGGCGTATGCTGTGTTTGGTGATGTGTTGTGATTGGGCATATGCTGTGTTTAGTGTTATGCTGTTTTATGATATGTGATAGGGATTTGGAGATTTAAAACTTTCTGGTGTTATGTCATGCTATGGCGTCATTGACAGGTGGGCGACCATATTTCCTGTACCCTATGCATGATTTGTATTTTTGAAAGTAAGCATTTTGATATTTCAGTTATGTTTTGGATTACTATGACTCTATTTCAGTTATTATTCTGATTTACATTATGTACATTCTGCTTTACATACTCGGTACATATTTTGTACTGATCCCCCTCTGCTTCGAGGGCTGCGTTTCATGCCCGCAGGTACTGACCCATCAACTTAGGACCTCCGTCTGATGTTTGAAGTGCTCCTCTACTTCGGAGTCCACTTATGGTAGATATGTGTATTTTTGTTAATTTGCATTATGTATATATATATCTGTTCAGGGGTATAATGGGGCTGTCCTGTCTTATGATTCTGGCAGTCTGTTAGAGGTCTGTGGATACATACGTGTGGGTTATGCCCAGGTTGTCTGATTAGACCTGCATAATATGTTTGATATATTAATAGGCAGTTTTACCCGCCCCGTATATAGACAGTCTTTTACTTATATACCCAACATCTTTCTTTTGTTTTACTGATGTGGGACTTCTGAGCTCAAGATGGATTATTACATACACCCCCTCTATAGACTTAGCATCCCTGCTGAGGTTTGCCCCACCATATGAGATTAACCTAGACTTAATACTGAGGTTTGCCCCGCCTCACCGAGATTCGCCTAAACTCAGTTGAACTTTGACACACATCGATAAGGCTGACACAAGAGTAACTCTACTACCACCTGGCCCAACACTGTGAAGTATTGTCTGCTCTTGGGCTTAGCCCATCATGGATTTGTCCCTTTGGGGTCACCCCAAAAGGCGCCTCACAGTATATAGACTAGTCCTTTTTACTTATATACCGAACATCTCTCTTATGTTTTGCCAATGTGGGACTTCCCATCTCAAGGTAGGTTGTTACAATGGATGCAAAAGAGAACTGCAGAGAAATAGCCTACTAATTCAATCTTTGACATGAGAAATACCTTTTACCTGGTTAAAATACTATGCACGTGGTGAGAGCTTTGAGGTGTTGCAAATGGTATGAAATCAGGACTCAAAGATTGATATCAATATTTTAGTACAGTAACTAACTATTCATACACATGTAACATAATGCATTAAACAATACATGATACCGATATTCTTGACTTAGATAGTGTGGTTTAACCTAGTCGGGTTCAATCTATTAAAGAAGAGACTAAAGAAATTCAAGCTGTTGTTGAAGGTTTCAAATTTACTCCTTTTGACTTCTGAAGAAGAAAGGATACATTCATAGGCAAGCCATTAGAGTAGTTGTACGGGAAGCTTGGTTAATTTTTTAATAATTTAAAATTCAATGGTGGTATAAGTCTCTACTGTGGGATTCAATCTATTGAATAATAGATTTAAGAAAGGAGAACTAATTTGAGATGTCAAAGTCACCTGATAGATCTTCTTGGATAAACAACAATAACAACAACAACAACAACATACCCAGTAGAATCCCACAATAGGGGTCTGGGGAGGGTAAAATGTACGTAGACCTTACCAGTACCTCGTAAGGTAGAAAGGTTGTTTCTTGGGAACCCTCGTCTCAAAAATCCATTAGAAGAATAAACTAGATATGGAAAAAAGAAAAGAAAAATGATACAATTGATTAAAATAAGAAATAACAAGAAATTGGAAGATATCACCTGGAGTTCTAGTCATAAAATTGTTGAATATTGGTGGAAAAATACTGGCAAATAAAGAATGTAGACATCACCGGAAAACATCGCCAAAATATGCTTCTCACTCGACTATCTCATCAAAAATCCACACTGGAATCTGGAGCAATGACGTCTTTGCTAGAATAATGTACTGAAGAAAAGTTGTTGGTTCGCTATACCCTACAAAAGGGTTTTAGAAGATGGGGCTATCAATGGCTCACCCCAAATACTTTCTCCAATTTCTAGGGTTTTGGCTTGATGCAAAAATGTAAAAATTGAGTGATTTTTGGACTCAAAAATTGGGTCAAAAAAGAGAGAAACCCAATTATCGGAGACTCCTGCTCGTCAAGGAAAAGATCTTCAGGAACCAGAGTGCAACTGAGAAAACCGAGAAAGAATGAAAAAGAGCCACCGAAAAAGCCTAACGACGGCAGATACGAGGAAAAAAATGCTCAAAGTTCTTCATACTATGATAATATTTTGGCGTTGTCAATATTCTTGAAGATAGTTCCCTGCGGGGAACCTCAAAACACCAGCACCGACATCAAAGATCTGGATGCTTCAATGTCCTCTGTGATTTCTTCTTTCTAGAATTTCCATCTATTTCCACTTGCTAAATTGATTGTATTTTGTTATGCTATTTCATCTAATTTTGGTCTCGGCTGTATGGACTGAGCTGTTCTATTTTAAAATAAAATGGCCCAATAGGTCTTTATTTAAAAATTAAATTGAATAGAGAGAGTAAGTCTTCTATTATAAACTAAAATATTACATGCAATACCTATTTGTCCAAATAATGACTACCATGAGAAATGGACATTATTTAATGTAGCATGTTTTAGAAAAAATCGAGAAGAATGATAACTAGATATTTAGATATTTGAAAATGAATGAAAAGTTTACAGAGTAGGCAACAATGTAAAGATTAACCTAAATTTTACTCAACATATTCTAACTTGCAACTTTTTGTATTTTTTCTTTTTTTAAAACTTTCCCTTTTTTCTCTCTTCATCTGTAATGAAATAATGTAATAAAGTAAAAATATATGTTCTACATAGCAAGATATTAATGATCTCAAACTATAAGGACGAATACATTCCTTGTTATTTTATCAAATTAATTTGTTATAAAGTTTTGACGAAAAGAGCTTTTCCGAAGACGTCAAAAGAATTTGATGACCAATTTCTACACCAAATTTTGTCGAGTTTCAATGAATTCTAATGAAACATTAAGAAAATGGTTTTTAGTGAAATATAAACCAGGTTCTATCATTCCGTTCTTCTTTTATTTCTTGTCCTAGGTTTGAAAATTGATATATATATATTTTTTGTGAAAATATGTCAATTTTCTTGAATTGGGTTGCTGTTATTTGGCTAGCATAATAGGAGTTCCCCATATAGACTAAAGGAGGGCTTTGTTGTGAAATTTAATAGGTTTTCTCTTCTTTGACATGTTTATTGTGAAAATATATCAAATTTCTGAAATTGGTTTGTTGATGTTTAACTTGTTTATTGTAAAATTAAATTGGTTTTCTCTTCTTTGACTTGTTTGTTGTGAAAATGTATCAATTTTCTTGAATTGAGTTGCTATCATTTAACTTGTTTATTGTCAAATTGAATTAGGTTTCTCTTTCTTTACTTATTTGTTGTAGAAATACATCAATTTTCTTGAATTGATTTGTTGCTACTTGACTGTTTATTATGAAATTGAATTGAGTTTCTTTTCTTTGACTTGTTTATTGTGGGAAACTTATTTTTAGAGAGCTTATTGATTGCCCACTATTATTGTTTTCAATTTCTCATTTTTGCGTATTGATTATTATGCATTATCTATATTATATTTTACTGTTCTATATACCATTGTATCATTGGATTGTTACTTTATTTTGAGGTTTTATAACGTTTTGATCTACTATAGTCTATCGAGTTATCTGTTCTTAATTTAGTGGCATCAAAGACTAATGGTAGACTAGGGTTATATCTTTAGTTGTAGTTGAAGATGAGAGGTAGTAATGGTAAGAGGGGAACAAGCTTAGTGAAGTTAAGAGTAGGATCATGGAACATAGGGTTACTTATAGAGAAGTCCACTAAGATAGTAAAGAGTCTTAAGAGGAAATAAATTAATATAGCATGTTGTTAGATGACTAGATGATAGTACCAAATCTTAGAACATGGATGGGTTTAAATTATGGTACTCCAGAGGATCTATGGATAGAAATATAGTCAGTATCCTAGTAGACGAGGACCTTAGAGAGTATGTGGTTGAGATTAGGAGGATTAATGATAGGATGATGTTGATTAAACTTACTATCGGTAGATATATCATGAATGTTGTTAGTGTTTACGCGCTTCAGGTGGGCTTGGATAAGGATGTCAAAAAGATATGTTGGAAGGATTTAGATGAGGTTGTGAAAGGTATCCTGAACACCAAAAAGACCTTCATTGGGGGATATTTTAATGGATATATCGGTGCAACTTTTAGTGGTTATTAAGATATTCATGGAGGATTGTTATTGGGGAAAAGGAACAGAGGTGGGTTGTCTCTCTTGGATTTTTCTAAAGTCTTTTAGTTGGTCATTGTTAACTCATGTTTTATGAAGAGGGAAAATCACTTGGTTACCTTTTATAGTATGGTTACTAAGACTCAAATTGATTATTTACTCTTTTAGAAGGGTGATAGAGGCATTTGTAAGGATTGTAAGGTTATTTCGAGTGAAAATATTTCCCCCCCAACATAGGCTTTTGGTAATAGATTTAAAAATTAAAAGGGATAAGAGAAAGCCCTTTGTGACTGATCGAGGATTAGATGAAAGGCCTGAATCCTTCCCTTTCTTAGGAGATGAGGCAGAAGTTGAGTAGTATGAGGGCTTGGAGTAATAGTAGGGTTGTGAAAAACATGTGGAACATGACTATTGGTTACATTAGAAATGTAGCTACCAAGCAACTAGGGGTATCGAGAAGGTCCTTTGGTGGATGTTAAGGTGATTGGTGATGGAATGGAGAAGTTCAAGTCAAAGTGGAAGATAAGAAGGTTGCCTATACAAAGTGGTTAAAGTGTATGGATGAGGATCAATAATGGAGGCTTAAGGATACTTATAAGACAATGAAGACAGAAACGAAGTCGACGGTCATGAGTGCTCACACAACAACATTTGACTGTTTGTATGTTGAGCTAGAGGAAAAAGACAAGGACAACAGAATGTATAGGTTCATGAAAGAGAGAGAGAGAGAGAGAGAGAGAGAGAAAATCTCATGACTTGGACTAAGTAAAGTATATCAAGGATAAGGATGATGAGGTGTTGATGGACGAGGCTTCCATTAAGCAAATGTGGCGAGCTTACTTCTACAAACTCTTAAATGAAAAGAGGGACAATGATATTGAGCAAGTGATTTGGCACACACTAATAGTCATAAAAATTTTGATTACTATAGGTATTTCAGGGTTGAGAAGGTTAGATGTGCTATTAGTAGGCTGAGCGGGGGAGAACGATCAGAAGCGATGCACTTCCTATGGATTTTTGGAAAAACACTATCAAAGATGGTATGGGGTGGTTGACTAGGTCGTTCAGTGCTATTTTGAAGATTGCTAAGATGCTAGATAAATGAAGGAGGAGTAAAATGGTTCCATTGTACAAGAATGAGGGTGATATCCAAAACTTTAACAATTACAGGGGTATCAAGTTTCTAAGCCATACTATGATGGTCTGAGGGAGAGTAGGTGGAGATTAGGGTGAGGAAAGGAGTGTTTTTTTTTCCAGAAAATCAGTTTAAATTTATGCTGGGGTGATCAACTACCGAAGAAATCCATCTTGTTTGGATACTGATAGAGAAGTACACAAAAAGAATAAGGGACCTTCATATGATATTTATTAATCTTGAGAAGACATATGAAAAAGTTCTGAGGGATATCTCTGGAGGTGTCAAAAGGAAAAATGTATACCAATGACATATATTAGGGTGATAAAAGGCATGATACAATCAGGGTGATAAACATGACCCAATCAAGAAGAGATTCCTAGTATATTTTGTATCCTCCAAAGATAAGCTACAGTTGTTTCTGCACCTATCCGCAGGATCATACCAGACGGTAGCTTTGTAAAGGTGAGACTAACGAACCTAGGAATCTAATACCAATTTTTCATGATCTGAATTTATAGGTCATGATGGTGCCTACCTTTACTCCCAATAGGCAAGCCTAACCCATATTCAAAATAGCTAGTAATGGGCACAACACAAATAGATTAATAAATAAGGTAAGAATGTTGGGAGGAGGCAAGAAGTATTTTTTTTTGTTAAGATGAGACTTTATCAAGGATTTGTGCTATCACGACGCGATTTGTTCATTTATGATGGAACCTACCGTAACCTGCCGATATGTAAGCCAACCCATAACCAAAAACTATGAATAATGGTTATACGGTGGAAAACTAATATAATCAACATACAAAAGACAATATAAAAGAAGAAAAGCAAGAAATAAACTAAATATAAGTAAAGATCTTTCCCAGAACCTGGACGTCGTTAGTATAAAGCTACTATAAACAAAACACAGAGTACAAGTCCCAAAAGTAGACTAAAAATACATATAAGATCTGGCTTGTCTCAAAATACACGAAAAGATAGGCCATGAAGCTGAAGGAGATAGAAATGATCCAAAAATACCAAATTCTCATCCTTGTATTTGTAAGCATGTTTGAATTATTTACCCAACCTCCACGAATGCGGTTGCCTGGTCCTCTGTGTATGCAGAGAGTTGACAACCCAACCTCCACGAATGCGGCCTTCTAGCTTGTGATCATAGAGCACTAGTGCTATTTACCTCTACAAATGCTGTCAAGGGCCAACAATCGTGGGAGTACAATTTTGCTACACTAGATATAAATATCATCTAAAAGCTTATATGCACCAAGTTTCCAAAAATTTTGATGGTGTGTTCAGGATTCATACGAAATCCCATACATGTAAATAAACTATGCTACACTACTAAATTTGATATGTCTGACTCAATGGCGCAGTCAAATTTTTATATGAGGTTGTTACGACTGATTGTTGGTCTCACTCCCACGATCATTTTATCCAAATTCCACTGAGGGGCTTAAAATGATTTTGAAAGCCTTGGGAACCAAACAGAAAGTCATTCTAGACCAAATTTGACATTTTGGAGCTAATTGCACAGTCAGAATTTTGATTTGGGCATGTTTTCCAAGAATCTTGACCAAGGTCAACCATTGGATAATTTTGAAGACTAAAATGTAAAATTTGGTACAAATTCACCAAAAATCATGGTACTTAAGCCGACCATGCTTCTAGCCAAATTTGTCTATTTTAAATTGATGGAATTGTTAGAATTTTGATCTGAGGCTGTTTACCCATATTTTGCACCGAAATCAATTTTTCAAAGTATAAGACCTTCCAAAATATGGAAAATTACACAACTTCCAAATGAATGACCGGGCGACCGAGCTACCAGTGCCAGCAGGTCATACATGACATAGGGTCACTATAGAAATGCTCTAAACTATAGAATAATGCAGTATTGGATAAATAAACTAGAGGGTCATTACAATATCTACTATTAAAAGAACTTTTGCCCGTGAAATTAAGGGTGAGATTGTAATGACCCTTTGGGTTATTTTTTCTTTACTATGTTATTTTTACCATTAGAGTCCTATATTGACCTTAGATTATTTATGACTTGCTAGAAATGGCAGCTAGGTTGCCTGGTCATTCGTTAGGAAGTTGTGCAGTTTTTTGTATTTTGAAAGGCCACCTTGAAAATTTATTTTTCGCACAAAACATGGTTAAATGGCCTCAAAATAAATTTTAATAGTTTCATTAGCTTTGGTATGGACTAATTAGTCTTGAAGCATGGTTGGCTCAAGGACCAATGCTTTTGGTGTGAGTTTATATCGAGTTTTGCATTATAGCCTTCTCAATTAGCCAATGATTTTGGTCAAATTCTTCAAAAAATGATCGAATGAGAATTTCGACAGCGCGTTTAGCTCTGAAATGTTAAATTTGGTGTATAATAGCCTTTTATTTGGTTCTCCAAGCTTCCAGACTTATTTCGAGCTCCTTGGTGGAATTTGACTAAAAATAGCCATGGGAGTGGGAGCTACAATTAGTCAAAATGACCTCTTATGAGAATTTCGACCATGCCATTAAATCTAGAGCATCAAATTTGGTAGGGTAGCATGGTTTATTTATGCTCATGGAGTCCTATGTGAATTCTAAGCATCCTGTTGAAAACTAAAAGTTTGTGGAAATCAACCTTTTTAGCGGATCAACTAGTGTCATTGCTTTAGCAGCCATGGATCATTATAGGGACCAGAGTATAGCGACTAAAGGCTAGCAATAGGAACAACTACTCTAAGAAAAGGTATCACTTTAGCGACCCTTGGCTCGATGTAGCGATGTTTCTATAATGACCAGGGGCTCGATATAGCAAGGCCTTCCCTTTTTGGGAGGGGTCTTTATAGCGGCCACTTGGATTTTTGGGTTGATTTTAAGAAGTGACATCTTGAGCTGAGGATGCTTGTTTTCATTGATCTTTAGGTCTATTTGGATGGAAATTCACAAGGATCATCGTGAGGTAGTTGGTTTTGGATTTCCACATTTTATTTTTGATAAATCGCCCTTGTAGGTGCCGCCATTTCTTGTCTTTTTATCTGATTTTGAGATTTTATTTGTATGCCTATTTCTATTGAATTATGGATTAAATGTAGTTGTTGCATTATTAATTGAGCTGGGGATGTTATTTAGGATGAGTTCTCGAGGTCAATTCTAGTACTTTGAATATGGGGCCCACATTTCTCATTTTATGCTCCAAAATTGGCCCAACCTTATTTCATGTGATTTTAGTGTCAAAATAATCGTAATGACATTGTGAGTCTATTTTTGACAACATGAAAGAGCTTGGAGGCCTTATGGAAGGGAAAGGTTTAGGCGGGGTGAGTTGGAGCATGCATGTCAGCCTACAGGTAGGCTATGGCTTCCTTTTCTTTAGATTATTTTGGTTAGCATAAAATCATATTGATTTGGTTGGAATTCAAGTGGGGTAGCTAGTTTACTTTTCTGAGGTATTAGAGTTCATGAAATAGGCCTAATTGATATTTTTGAGTAGTCATGAGTGTGTCTTATATCTTGTTAGCTTATGCCATTATTAGTAATGTAGTTTTCTTGTAATTCCAATTTTATGATAACATGTGGAATTGTTGACATAGATATGGTTGGGTAGGTTATTTATGATCCTTATATGCCACCAGACTGCTTGAGCCTTATTTGACCCAGGTTCTACTTTCAATTATGTATATGTGTATTTTGCACCCTGTTTGGCTATTGTTTCGGAGCCATTAGAGGCATCGTTGCATGTTTCTACCCCAATATAAATTCTTTAATAGTGTATCAAGTATATAGATCCTATATGGTGACTATTTTGCGACATGATACATGGACAAATCTTATTTTGCTTGATGTGTTAGATTTTGATGTTATTTTGGGCATGGACTAGTGATCTTCTTATCATGCGGTCTTGGACTCTTACCCCAAGATATTACTTTAGCTTTGCCCGATATTCCCTAGTCTTATGGCAGGGTGCTTATGTCACTAATAGGGATTATATCTTCCATGCAGGCCCAGTGATAAGTTTCTTTAGGGTGTTTAACTTACTTAGCTTATGTTCGTGATGTTTCTAATGAGCCTCTTTCTATTGATTCTACACCTGTGGTCCAAGAGTTCATTGATGTATTTCCTACCGACCTGCCTGGCCTACCTCTAGAGAGAGATATTTACTTTGCTATTGATTTGGAGCCAGGCACTAAGCCTATCTTAGTCCTACCCTATCAGATAGCTCTTGCAGAGCTTCAGGAGCTTAGTATTCAGCTTAAGGAGCTCTAGGGTAAGGGGTTCATTTGTCTAAGCGTATCTCCATAAGATGATCCTATCCCATTTGTTAACAAGAAGGATAGGACTTGAGGAATGTGCATAGATTGCAGGTAGCTTAATAAGGGGACAGTGAAAACTGTCACCTTCTACCTTGTACTAATGATTTATTTGATCAACTTCAGGGTACCACTACATTTTCTAAGATTGACCTGAGATTCGATTACAGCCAGTATTAAGGTAGCTGATGTTCTTATGACTGCCTTTCAGATCTGCAATGGCCCCTACGAGTTTCTGGTGATGTCTTTTGGGCTTATTAATACCTCTGTCGCCTTCATAGACTTGATTACCTAAGTACTTAGGCCCTATCTTAACTCCTTTGTGACCGTATTTGTCAATGATATTTTAGCAAACTGGTGAAGCAAGGATGGGAATGTACAACACCTGAGGATTGTTCTTCACACTTTGAAAGTTCATCAACTTTATGCTAAGTTCTCAAAGTATGAGCTTTGGTTGGAGTTAGTGACAATTTTGGGGCACGTGGTATCCAGGGAAGGCATTATGGGTTGTGTACTGTGATGTATCAAGTATATATGTTTTGATGCAGCAAGGGCGAGTTATTACCTATGCCTCCTAACAATTGAGACCATACGAGCGCAACTATCTCACTCATAATCTAGAGTCGGCTGTGATAATTTTTACGCTCAAGATGTAGTGGAACTATCTATACGAGGTCTATTATGATATTTATATAGACCATTGCAGCCTTCAGTACATTCTGAGTCAAAGGGGCCTAAATTCCAGAAAGCAGCATTGATTGAACTTCTAGCAGACTATGATTTGACTATCTTCTATCATCTAAGCATTGCGAGTGTGGTGGTAGATGCCTTGATCTAGAGAGCAGAGGATATAGGAAGCCTAGCTTACCTACTAGTTTTGGAGCGACCCTTAGCTTTAGACATTTAGTCCTTGGATAACAAGATGGTCAGTAGGATCTTTCATACTCTAGAGGCAGATATAAGCCTTTGTTGGGGCTCAATCTCCCCAACTTGATCAGATTCATGGTCAATGTTTGAGGGTGAGGCCCTAGTTGAGCTTCAGGAGTTAAAATTGTAAGGTGAGGGTGGTTGGTAATCTATTGATTTAGACGAGGTATTGTGATATGACAGTTGGCAAAGTATTCCCATAGTTAAAGACTTGATTTAGTTTATTTTTCGTGAGGCCCAAGATTCTACATATTCTATTCATCCTGGGACAGTGATAATGTATCGTGGCTTGAGGCAGGATTACTGGTGGTATCGTAAAAGGAGAGATATCTCAGATTATGTATCTCATTGCCTTCACTGCCAGCAGATGCAGGCTGAGCATCAGAGGCCTAGTGGGGAGTTCTAGAGATTTCCCATTCCCAAGTGGAAGTGAGAACGAATCACAATGAATTTTGGGACAAGGTTGCCCTAGACTTCCAGGGGTATTGATAGTATATGGGTTATTATGGATCGATTTACCAAGTCTGCCCATTTTCTCCTAGTGAGATCTACTTACAGTGCCGAACAACTAGGTTGGGTTTATATACAGGAGGTGGTCTATTTACATAGGGTGGTAATGTCTATTATCGCAGATCAAGGGTCACAATTCACATCTAGATTCTACAGAGCTTTTTAGAGGGAGTTAGGCACCCAGGTGTACCTCAGCATCGTATTTCACGCCAGATAGATGGATGATTGGAATGCACTATTTAGGTCTTGAAAGATATTTTATGGTCCTATGTATTAGATTTTGAGGGTCAGGTCCTATGTTTTGCCTTTAGCGGAGTTTGCATACAACAACAACTACCACTCGAGGATTTAAATAGCCCCATTTAAGGCCCTATGTGGTACGCTTTGTCGTACATCGATTGGTTGATTTGAGTCCTCTGAGCCTGGACTGTACACCATAGACTTGCTTCAGGATGTATTAGAAAGAGTTTGGGTGATTCTGGATAGATGTAAGACAACTTAGAGCTTCCATCAGAGTTTTGCAGATCTTAGGCGCTGAACTTATCCTTCAGTATTATTGATTAAGTATTTCTACCGGTGTCGCCCTTTAAAAGTGTGATATTGTTCGGTAGACGGGGCAAGCTTAGACCTTTATATATTGGGCCATTTGAGATATTGAGACATGTTGGTAAGTCTCACGACCCAAGCTTAGGGCTTAGACGTGTTATATATTGGGCCATTTGAGATATTGAGACATGTTGGTAAGTCTCACGACCCAAGCTTAGGGCCTAGACGTGAGACGGTGAATAGGGAGCCCGAAGGGATGCCAAACAAGCCTCTTAGCATATCACTCACATAACCTTGGTCGCGGAAGCAACTAAACAACAAAAAGAATAAAATAAGGATAAATAGGCTAAGAGAGTCTTTCATAGCTTAAAAACATGCAAGAGTCAAGAGAGTTAAGGCTCAAAGCATAATTACATAACTTGTCCAACAACACCTATAAGCTTAGATTTCAGCAGGGGCCAAGACAACTTTCCGGGCTCACCCTTTAGTATCAAAGTACAACATAAAGAGATATCAAGAATAAAAGAGCAAAGATAGTGTCCCCGAACTTGAGGACTCACCTATAGCTTGTCTTCAAGAGAACCAACTAGCCACGAGGAGGAGGATGATCAAATAGGGCTCTGGTTCCTACATGGTAACATCATGTACGCATAAAGTATGCGTTAGTACGTTTAAATGTACTAAGTATGTAGGATGTAATACAATAAGAGATAAGCGACATAATCAAAATGCTTAATTAGGCAATGAATGAGCATAATAACAGTATGGCATGTATAAATAATGCTTGAAGTAAAACATGCTTATACAGGACATATTACATATGTAGGAAGAGACCACTTTTATAGACCAAGCAAACTAGAACTTGGAATCCAAGGTATGACCACCCCTTGGGAAGTGATTGAGAAATTCACCCCTCAATTAGTAGATGGGCATACCACCCCCCATCATAGTGGTCAAGGTATATACCCATCAACATGGTATATGAGCATGACTAGCCCCTATCAAAGTGATTGAGGAATATAACCCTAGTTGGTAGATGACTATGACTACCCCCCATCAAGGTGGTTGAGGAATATACCCCCCAATTGGTAGATGGGCATACCACCCCCATCATAGTGGTTGAGGCATAACACCTCCTTAACTAGGTGTGGTCAACTTACAACACTATAGATACCTTTCATGAAAACAACTTATAACACATACCTTTCATCATCATAAAGTCATTTAACTCATATGCCATGTATTAGACCTTCAATGTCTCAAGATTCTACAACCATAGATTTTATCAAACACTTGGTGGGTGTGTAATGCTAGTACAAAATCATGTAATTCAAAAGGGAAATCATATGAGAAAAAGCAATGTAAACCCACCCACCAACACTTGGTAATACCCTCATGCAAGATACATCAAAACCCTTCATCAAATCATATAATAGATCATAGATTCATAGCTCAAAACATGCTTAAACAACCACATTTTATGAAACCCCAACATAGTTTATAATCAACTTTCATTGTAAGAGATACCCATAGATAATCTAACTTGAAATCATGCAATTTAGGTAAAAAGGAAGATTAGGCACCATGGGTTAATGCACCCAATGGTTGAACCCACACACCTCAACTTTGGAGATTTCCTTGATAAAGCTTTGATTGAGAATTTGAAGAATGAAATCCTTGAGATTCACAATGAGATTGGGACACTAGAATTTGGGTGAAATATTTGTCTAAGCGTTTAAAAGAGTTTTAGGGAATGTCTTCTATGATATGGAGTTGAAAAAATAATTAAGTATAGGTGTTTTTACGCATAGGAAGACTTAGGCCCAAGACCCAAAGGTCTTGGACTGAAACAGGAAAACTGGCACAAAATACACATCTCTGTGATGCGGAAATGTGCACCCTCTCTGGAAATGAAATTTTTGCAAAATTCATTTTTCGCTATGGGTCCTCTAATATTTGGGTTATGCCCATTTCCCATTAGAATTTACCCCCTAAATAAGAATATGAAGCCAGAATTTTGATATCACACACGAATTTTGAGATATATAGAAATTAAGAATTTGGGCATTTTCGAGGCACATTTTCGGGCAATTTTTAGGGCATTTCAATATCTCCCCATTGGGAACATGCATCCCTGAATGTAAAAGAAACATATATAAGAGAAGTAATAAAGATAATTTCAGAACCTTAGGCTTAAGTAGAATGGAAGATATAGGGATATTACTTTTGCATGCCCGCCTCGGCCACAATATTTAAACGCACAATAGCATTTAGGTCACCCACGCACTTCCTCAACATAGATACATGGAATATCGGATGAACCATATCCATTCCACTAGGTAATTCGAACTCATAGGCGACCTTGCCAATCCTCCTCAATACCCTATAAGGACCCACAAATCTTGGACTCAATTTACCCTTTTTAACAAAACAAACCTCAGCCTTAATGGCTGAAACCTTCAAATAGACGCAATCATCAACCTTAAATTCAAGATAACTTCTCCTTACATCGGAATAGGACTTTTGTCTACTTCGGGCTGTTTTGAATCTCTCCCTTATCAACCTCACCTTCTCCATTCCCTTCATGACCAAATTCGAACCTAGCAAAGCCATCTCCCCCACTTCAAACCATCCCATCCTCACTTTCTCTAAGGCCTCAATAACCAAATCCAGAACCAACAAAACCATCTATCCCACTTTAAATCACCGGTACTATTTTCAATCTCTCTCTTATCATCCTCACTTTCTCTAAGGCCTCCATAACCAAATCCAGACCCAACAAAACCATCTCTCCAACTTCAAACCACCCAACCGGTGATCTACAATGTCTTCCATAAAGAGCCTCAAAAGGAGCCATACCAATGGTTACATGGTAGCTATTATTATAAGCAAACTCAATTAGTGGAAGATGATTATCCTAACTACCCTTAAACTCTAAAACACAAGCTCTAAGCATATCCTCTAGAGTTTTGATAGTTCTCTTAGCTTGGTCATCTATTTGGGGGTGGAAGGCCGTACTAAACTTAACCTTGGTATCGAGATCCCTTTGGAAGGACCACCAAAAATATGAAGTGAATTGAGCACCTCGATCTGAAATGATAGACAAAGGCACCCCATGCAATCTAACCAACTTAGATGTACAACCTAGCATAATCTTTAACACTATAAGTAGTTTTGATCGGTAGGAAATGAGTCGACTTTGTCATTCTATCAACCACAACCCAAATAGAATCAAAGCCCTTTCTAGTCATAGGCAACCTAACCACAAAATCCATGTTGATTTGCTCCCACTTCCAAGTAGGGATCTCTATATCTTCGGCTAGGCCACCCAGCCTTTGATACTCGGCTTTAACTTGTTGGCAATTATTGCAACCGGATAGAAACCTAATAATGGCTTTCTTCATACCTCCCCATCAATACACCTCTCTCAAATCTCTATACATCTTTGTAGAACAGGGGTTGATAGAATTTGGCGAATTATGAGCCTGATCAAGAATCTTCTCTCTCAAGCCATCTACACTAGGTACACACAACCTACCTTGGTACCTAAGGGCACCATCTCCCCCCAGGAGAAAACCTCCACCGTACCATCTCTCACCAAGGCCTTCAACTCTAACAAGGTAGGGTCAAGATCTTGTTTTCCCTTTACCTCCTCAACCAATGAAGATTTAGAATAATCAACCACCACTGCACAACCATTGTTAATGTCTTCCAACCTAACCCCCAATCTAGCCAACCGATGGACCTCTCTGGCTACCTCCTTGATACCATCACCAACATGAGCTAGGCTATCCATAGACACCCTAAACAAAGTTTCGGCCACAATATTAGCCTTACCAGGATGATAATGCACACTCATTTCATAATCCTTAAGAAGCTCTAACCACTTTCTTTGTCTCAAGTTAAGATCTTTTCGAGTGAACACATATTGGTGAGTCTTATGATCGGTGAACACATCACCATACACCCTATACAAATAATGGCACCAAATTTTCAAAGTAAATACCACAACGACCAATTGAAGATCATGGGTAGGATAATTCTTTTCATGGACCTTAAGTTTTCTAGAGGCATAAGCTATCACCTTACCATTTTTCATCAAAACACAACCTAAACAAATTCTTGAGGCATCATAATACACAACAAACCCTTCTAACCCTTTCGACAGTGACAAGATAGGAGCGGAGACAAGTTTATCCTTCAAGGTTTAGAAACTCCTTTCAAACCCATTGGTCCACACAAATTTAGCCTTCTTTTGGGTCAACTTAGTCATAGGAGAAGCAATAGAATAGAACCTATTCACAAATCTATGGTAATAACCGCTAAGCCCAAGAAGCTCCTAATATCCGATGGGGTCAAAGGTCTAGACAAATTTCTAATCACCTCCGTCTTCTTAGGATCCAGCTTAATACCATCCCCCAATATTACATGACATAGAAAGGCAACCTCTTGCAACCAGAACTCACATTTCTCTTATTTAGCATACAACTTTTCTTCCTTCAATTTTTGTAGCACCACCCTCAAGTGACTCACATGCTTCTTCTCACTATGGGAATAGATCAAAATATCATCAATGAAGACCATCACAAACAAATCAAGTTGGATTTGAAGACCCTATTCATAAGATCCATGAAGATTGCCAATGCATTAGTCAAACCGAAGGGCATAACCACAAATGCATAGTGCCAATACCTAGTCCAGAAGGCCATCTTGGGAATATTATACTCCCTCACTTTCAGTTGTTGATACCCGAACCGAAATTAATCTTAGAGAAGTGACTAGCCCCTTGAAGTTAGTCAAAGAGATCATCAATCCTTGGTAGAGGGTACTTATTTTTTATAGTGACCCTATTAAGTTGCCGGTAGTCAATGCACATCTAAGGGAACCATTTTTCTTTTTCACAATTAACACCGGTGCAGCCTAAGGTAATTGGATAGGCCTAATAAAACCCTTCTCTAACAAATCCCTCACTTGCTCCTTCAACTCCTTTTACTCCGCCGGGGCCATACGGTTAGGGGGAATAGATATGGGTTGAGTATAAAGAAGGAGGTCTATACCAATGTCTATTTCACTTTCGGGAGAAATATCAAGAAGATCATTAGGGATGCCATCAAGAAGGTCATTAACCACCAAAACCAACTCAATAGGAAGGACCTTGGACTCAACATCCCTAACCCTCACAAGATGATAGACACAACCCTCAGAAATCAATTTATAGACTTTAATGCAAGAAATGAATCTACTCTTGACCACCACATCATGACTTTCCCACTTAAGGACGGGTTCATTAGTGAATTAGAATTTGACCAGAAGCATAATATGTATGCAACCAATCCATCCCAAGAATGACATCAAAATCCACCATATCCAACTCATCAAAATCATAAGCCAATATTTTATGCAAAATGCAAACGGGATAAGTTTTATAGACTCTTCTAGCAACAATAGATGCACCAACTGAAGTAGACACCTCATAAGGCTTACACAACAACTCGGGTTCAACATGAAACTGTTTGGCAACAAAGGGGGTAATAAAAGAAAGAGTGGCACCCGAGTCTATCAATACATACACATCAAAATCAAAAACCTTTAATGTACCAGTAACATCAATGGGCACCTCATATAGCCCTTGTATCCCTTGAAGAGCATAAAATCTATTTTACCGTAGAGCACCCCCTTGTTGGCTCCCCTTTTGGCTTGCATTTCCTCATCTACCCTTTGTCTTCTTTGAAGAACATAGAACCGATTGTGCCTTAGGGCACCACCTTGTTGGCCACCTCTTCCCCTAGGAACCGTATTTGCACCTTGTGGATGAACATTCTTACACTTGTTCTGATTTTGAGGAAATCCACCACCTTATGTCCCACTTCACGATAACCAAAACAAGCATTGGTGTCATTCAAACATGGGTCACTATGACCCTTACCACATTTAAGGACACATAACATTAGGCACCACACCACCATTATCTTAGACCCAGGGTTGTCATTGGCAAACTATCTATTAGGAGCATGAGAAGAACTTTGGCCTTGATGAAATCGGCCACCCTTGGGACTTTGAACCTACTCTCAAAACGGGCCCTCTTGGCCTTACCACTCATCTTTTTTCTAAGCTTCTCCCCCCCTCCCTTATTTTCTTGGCATATGTCATTAGCCAGGAAAAATTCATATCACTAATCAACATAGCGACATGATACTCCTCATTAACCAAATCGGATACCCCCATCACAAATTTGTTCATTCTAGACCTCGGGTCGGCAACCAATTATGGAGCATATTTGGAGAGTTGGTTAAACTTGAAGGAATACTCCCTCACACTCATAGATCCTTGCTTTAAATTAATAAACTCTATCATTTTGGCCTCCCTAAGCTCAAGAGGGAAGAACTGGTTGAGAAATGCTGCCTTAAACTCTTCCCAAAGGATGCCATTGTTGTTCCCCTTCTCTACTTTCCATTGGACATACCATATTTGAGCCACCCCCTTGAGTTGATAGGCCGCCAACTCTACCTTCTCCTATAATCTAACCCCCATGATAGATAACACTTTGTGTACCTCATCAATAAATTCTTGACGGTCCTCATCTACTTAGACCTATGGAACTCTAGTGGGTTCATCCTAGTAGAGTCTCTCACCCTTGAAGCCGATGTGGAAACATGAGGGGCTCGGGCCCCTTGGTTGATTTGATTAGTCATGGCATGGGATAGAATGGTGATAGCATCCCAAAATTATTCATGAGCCACTCCCTCATCTTGAGGAGCGAGAGAAGCCGGTTGTTCCTCGGGTGCGTGAACTTTTCTTTCTCTTATAGTAAGCATGATCTAAAATGGCATAGAACATTTGTTAGAGGGGAAACCTTACCTAACTTCTGTAGCACGACATAGATCATGAAGAAGGGAAACATTTCCTAAAACATCTCATAGCCTCTTACTCATAGTCGTGGTGCACTTCACAACCATGAATAAGCCTCTAATCGATGCGATGTGTTGGATGTCGAGGACCATTAACAACCTAGTGCTCTAATACCATCTTTGTCACGATCTATGCCTAGGGCCTAGATGTGACACGATGAATGGGGAACCTGAAAGGACCCCAAACAAGCCTTTTAGCATATCATTCACATATCCTTAGTCGCGAAAGCAATTAAACAGCACAAAGAATAAAATAAGGATAAAAGGGCTAAGGGAATCTTTCATAGGTTAAAAATATGCAACAGTCAAGATAGTCAAGGCTCAAAGCATCATTATATAACTTGTCCAACAAAACCTCTAAGCTTAGATTCGAGCAAGGGCCAAGAAAACTTTCTGAGCTCACCCTTTAGTATCAAAGTGCAACATAAAGAGACAAAAAGAATAAAAGAGCAAAGCTAGTATCCCCGAACTTGAGGACTCACCGATAACTTGTCTTCAAGAGAACCAATTAGCCACGAGGAGAAGGATGATGAAATAAGGCTCCGGTTCCTATATAGTAACATCATGTATGCATAGAGTATGCATTAGTACATTTGAATATACTAAGTATCTAGGATGCAATGCAACAAGAGATAAGCGATATAATCGAAATGCTTAATTAGGCAATGAATAAGCATAATGTCAACATGTCATGCATGTATGATGCTTGAAGTATAACATGCTTATATAGAACATATTATATATTTGGGAAGTGACCACCTTTATAGGCCAAGCAAACTAGTACTTGGAATCCAAGGTATGACCACTCGTTGGGAAGTGATTGAGAAATTTACCCCTCAATTAGTAGATGGGCATACCACACCCCATCATTGTGGTCAAGGTATATACCTGTCAACATGGTAGATGAGCATGACCACCCCCATCAAAGTGATTGAGGAATACACCCCCCAATTGGTAGATGAGCATGACCACCCCTATCAAAGTGATTGAGGAATATACCCCCCAATTGGTAGATTGGCATACAACCCCCTAATCATAGTGGTTGAGGCATAACACCTTCTCAACTAGATGTTGTCAAGATACAACCCTATAAATACCTTTCATGAAAATAACTCATATATACATAACTTTCATCATCATAAAGACACTTAACTCGTATGACATGCATTAGACCTTTAATGTCTCAAGATTCCATAATCAGAGATTTTATCAAACACTTGGCGGGAGTATAATGCTAGTACAAAATCATGCAATTTAAGAGTGAAATCATGTGAGAAAAATCAATGTTAACCCACCCACCAACACTTGGTAATACTCTTATGCAAGATATATCATAACCGTTCATCAAATCACATAATGGATCATAGATTCATAGCTCAACACATGCTTAAACAGTTACATTTTATGAAACCCCAACATAGTTTATAATCAACTTTCATAGTAAGAGATACCCATAGATAATCTAACTTAAAATCATGCAATTTAGGTAAAAAGGAAGATTAGGCACCATAGGTGAAAGGACCCAATGGTTGAAACCCACATACCTCAACTTTAGAGATTTTCTTGATGAAGATTTGGTTGAGAATTTGAAGCTTGAATGAAATCCTTGAGATCCGAAATGAGATTGAGACACTAGAATTTGGTTAAATATTTTTCTAAGTTTTTTAGAGGGTTTTGGGGAATGTCTTCTATGATATGTAGTTGAAATAATGACTAAGTATAGGTGTTTTTATACACAGGAAGATTTAGGCCCAAGACCTAAAGGCCTTGGACCGAAACAGGAAAACTGGCACAAAATACACATCTCTGCGATGCGGAAACGTGCACCCTCTTTGGAAATAAAATTTTTGCGAAGTTCATTTTTTGCTACAGGTCTTCTAAAATTTGGGTTATACCCATTCGCCACTCAATTTTCCCCCTGAACATGAATATAAATTTGAATTTTTGATATATCACACACAGATTTTGAGATACATAAAAATTACAAATTTGGGCATTTCCAATGCACATTTTCGGGCACTTTTTGGGGTGGTTCAATATCTCCCCCCTTAGGAACATTCATCCTCGAATGTAAAAGAAACATATATAAGAGAAGTAATCAAGATAATTTCAGCCTAACACATGAATGCAACAATACACTTAAACATCATTTCAAAAATCTCAACATAAGTTTCAAAACCATCATGAACTTGTCAACACAAACATGATGCATGCAAATGAAATAAGGGTTGAAACTAAAGACGTGAAATCACATAAGGGAATTAAATTAGTACCTTAGGCTTGACTAGAATGGAAGAGATAGGGATATCGCTTTTACATGTCCGCCTGGGCTATCCATGTAGCACTCTCAACTTGTTGGTTTCTCGAAAGAACCATGACGGAAGCAATATTTTTTTCCTCAACCTCTTTACTTGCCTATCCAAAATTTCTACTGGAACCTCTTAATAAGTCAAATTGTCTTCAACAACATCCAAAACATCTAAACACATAATAGCAATTGGGTCACCCACATACTTCCTCAACACAGATACATGGAATACCAGATGAACCATATCCATTCCCCTAGGCGATTCCAACTCATATGCCACCTTACCAATCCTTCTCAACACCATATAAGGACCCATATATCTTGGACTCATTTTATCCTTTTTACCTAAATGAACCACACCCTTCATGGGTGAAACCTTCAAATAGACACAATCATCAACCTTAAATTCAAGATCCCTTCACTTCACATCGTCATAGGACTTTTGTCTACTTGGGGCTGTTTTCAACCTCTCTCTTATCATCGTTATTTTCTTTAAGGACTCCATAACCAAATTCGAACCCAACAAAACCATCTCTCCCAATTCAAACCACCCAACCGGTGATCTACAACGTCTACCATAAAGTGCCTCAAAATGAGTCATACCAATGCTTGCATGGTAGCTATTATTATAGGCAAACTCAATTAGTGGAAGATGATTATCCCAACTACCCTTAAACTCCAAAACATAAACTCTAAGCATATTCTCAAGAGTTTGGATAGTTTTCTAGGCTTGGCCATCCGTTTGAGGGTGAAAGGCCGTACTAAGCTTAACCTTGATACCGAGACCCCTTTGGAAGGACCTCCAAAAGTATGA
>DF366348.1:23828-37721 GCA_000787875.1 Solanum virginianum
CTTATGATCGGTGAACATATCAACATGCACCCTATACAAATAATGATGCCAAATTTTCAAAGAAAATACCGTGACGGTCAATTCAAGATCATGGGTAGGATATTTATTTTCATGCACCTTAAGTTTTCTAGAGGCATAAGCTATCATCTTACCATTTTACATCAAAACACAAACCCAAACCATTTCTTGAGGCATCATAATACACAATAAACCCTTCTAACCCTTCCGGTAGTGACAAGATAGGAACAGAGACAAGGTTATCCTTCAAGGTTTGGAAACTCCTTTCACACTCATCGGTCCACATAAATTTACCCTTCTTTTGGGTCAACTTAGTCATAGGAGAAGCAATAAAAGAGAACAGATTTACAAATCTCAAGTAATAACCCACTAAGCCCAAGAAGCTTCTAATATCCGATGGGGTCTAAGGTCTAGACCAATTTCTAATCATCTCTGTCGTCTTAGGATTCACCTTAGTACCATCCATTGACATTACATGACATAGAAAGGCATCCTCTTGCAACCAAAACTCATATTTCTCATATCTAGCATACAACATTTCTTCCGTTAATTTTTGTAGCACCACCCTCAAGTGACTCACATACTTCTCCTCACTATGGGAATAAATCAAGATATCATCAATAAAAAAAACCACCACAAACAAGTCAAGGTAGGGTTTAAAGACCTTATTCATAAGATCCATAAATATAGCTGGTACATTAGTCAACCCAAAGGACATAACCATAAACTCAAAGTGCCCATACCTAGTTCGAAAAACCGTCTTGGAAATGTCACACTCCGTCACTTTCACTTGGTGATACCCGGACCGAAGATCAATCTTAGAAAAGTGACTAGCCCCTTGAAATTGATCAAAAAGGTCATTAATCCTTGGTAGAAGGTAGTTGTTCTTTATGGTGACTATATTAAGTAGGCGGTAATCAATGCACATTGTAGGAAAACCATCATTTTTCTTCACAAATAACACTGGTGCACCCCAAGGAGACTTACTAAGCCTTATAAAACCCTTCTCCAACAAATCCCTCAATTTCTTCTCAACTTCGCCAGGGCCATACGGTAAGGGGGAATAGAAATAGGTTGAGTATTGGGAAGGAGGTCTACACCAAAATCTATTTTCCTTTTGGGAGGAACACTGGGAAGTTCATTGGGAAAGACATCAAGAAACGCATTAACTACCAAAACAAACTCAATAGGAAGGACTTTGACTCAACATCCCTAACCCTCACAACATGATAGAGACAACCCTTAGAAATCAACTTCTGGGCTTTAAGACAAGAAATGAATCTACCCTTGACCACCACATCATGATTTTCCCATCAAGGATGGGCTCATTAGGGAATTTGAATTTAACTCTATGGGTTCTACAATCAATAGAAGCATAATATGCATGAAACCAATCCATCCCAAGAATGGCATCAACATCCACCATATTTAATTCAACAAAATCACATGAAAAGATTTTATGCAAAATGAACATGGAAAAATTCCTATAGACTCTTCTAGCAACAATGGACTCACCAACGAGGGTAGAAACTTCATAAGGTTCACACAACAATTCGGGACTAACATGAAGCTTATTGGCAATAAAAGGAGTAATGAAAGAAAGAGTGGCACCCGGGTCTATCAATATATACACATCAAAATAAAAAATCTTTAACATACTCGTGAAGCACTATGCCAAGTCTATTACTCAAAACACGCACTCGAACCGACCAAACAACCTCCCGAATGGTACTTTCCACACTCGTAGCATAGAGGGGAAACTTGAACACCAACACCCTTGCATTTCCTTGGAGCATATAGGCAATCAAAAATCTTATGGACCATCTTGCCACACTGATAGCACACACCGTGTTCCTCCAACATTTGCCATTATGGTTTCTCCTACATTTTGGGCACCTAGGGTGAGTCCTCCTACCATTGCCAAGTTCAATTTGGACCCTTCTTCTCCCTTCCCTAGAGGCCACCAGGCAATCCCTCATCTTATTCCCAATATCGCCACACTTGAAACAATTCGTAATTCTTGCCAAATATTTTCCTTGATGTTTCTTACTACACTCTTGACAAGTGGCATAAGGAGTCCTTTTCTTTGGGCACTTGGGCACCAGTAGTCTAGCAGAAGATGAAGCACCCTCAACTCGGGCTCTCTTGGCCTTTTTCTCCCTCTCTTATCATTTGAGCTCTCGAGGTGCCTACCGAATGGTTGAGTTAGATGGTCATAACTTTGGCCAATATCCATAGAGCATTGCAAACCTCCGCTTTGGAAATGACACCGTTTTGAATAGCTTGAGACATATTCGGAAACATAATGGCTAGGGATTAGTAATAAGGCTTAGGGGACTTATCTCTATCGCATGACATAGATCATGAAGAAGTAAAACATTTTCTAAAATACCTCATAGCCTCTCATTTATAGTTATGGCGCGCTTCACAACCATGAATAAGACTCTAATCGACACAGTATGTTGGATTTCGAGGACCATTAACAACCTAGTGCTCTAATACAAAGTTTATCATGGCTAAGCCTAAGGCCTAGACATGACACGGGGAATGGGAACCTAAAGGAACCCAAACAAGCCTCTTAGCATATCAACCACATATCTTTGGTCGCGAAAGTAAAGTGAACAACAACAAGAGATAATATAAAAGGGGAAGTGGGGCTAAGGGAAAATCTTTGATAATTGTAAAAGCATAAGAAGTCAAGCTTATAACATAAATACATCATAATATTCCAACAACACCTCTAAACATAGAATGGAGCGGGGACAAGACACTTTTCGTGCTCACCCTCATAATTTCAAATGATCAACTTAAAGAAGTATTAGGAATAGTAAGAGAAAGTAAATAGTGTCCTCGAACTTGAGGACTCACCAAAGCTTATCTTAGTAGAATCTCACTAGCCACGTGGAGGATGACTAAGAGGAGCTCCGGTCCCTACGTGGTAATGTCATGTAGTCATAAAGTATACGTTAGTATATTTAAATGTACTAAATATCTAGGATGCAATACAATAAGACATAAGCCAACATAGTCAAAACACATAACCATAGTCAATAGATAGCATAATTTCAAAATGGCATGCATGATCAATGCTTGAAGTAAAACATGCTTATAAATCATTCAACTTGCATAGAACATAATACATATATGGTAAGAGACCTCAATCGACAAAGAATTGCGGATGATATAACTAGTAAATATGTTCCTCCTCACGTCAATATATTTTATTATGGTAAGAGACCTCAATCGACAAAGAATAAGACCAAGCGAGCTACAACTTGGAATTCTGATGATTACCCCTCATTGGTAAAGAGGTGGTCGACTTGCCAAGGTAAACCATGCTTCACCTTATGAGATCCCATCCCATTTCAAAGAAGTAACCTTCCTTTCAAGAACCCATCCCATTTTAGAAAGGATTTCATGAGAAACATCACCTTATGGGAGCCCATCCTATTTCGGGAAGAATTTCAAAAGAAAGTACACTAAATGGATCCACTAATAAAACAAGGGTAAAGTATACTCCTATGTTAGCACATAGTTTGAGGAAAGGAATATGAATCCATGGAGATGGTCAATGCAACATCCAATCAATCGGTGCTAAGCCTAATCTCACAGAATAATTAAAATAATCACACTTTATCCATTTGTAAGAAACATGGAAACATGACATGAGTAGCTCTAAAACATCTTTGACCTCTAATGGTGAGCCTAACTTTAAAACATAAGAATAGATCATCTTCAAATATTACCTTTGCATTTACATCAAAGGCCCACAAGAGGTAAAATCTTTGAAAAAGCGCTTAATCTGGCATTTATAACATCATAGACATTTTCATGAATTCAATACATTTTTGAAAGCCCAAAATCATCATAAAGTCACTTGACCCATAAATCATGTAATAAATCATCAATAACTTGAGAATCCTTGTCAAGACATTTTATTAAACACTTGGTGGGTGCATAATACTTGTTCAAAATCATGCAATTCAAGAGTGAAATAATATGAGAAATCTCAATGTAAATCAACCCACTAACATATAGTAAAAACCCTCATGTAGGATACCTTGAAATCCATAATCAATAATGCTTTTTCAAAATCATGCAATTCAAAAGTGTAATAATATAAGAAAACTTAATTTAAATCAATCCACCGATATATAGTAAAACCCTCATATAGAATACTTTGAAATCTATCATCAAATCTCATAATAAATCATACTTTTATAGATCAAAACATGCATAGTCTCAATAGACAAAATCCATTCATAGTAAAAGCTTGAAATAGATAGTCATGTATAATAAATCAACATTTCATAAAACCCCAAAATAATTTATAGTCATAATCCATAATAGAAGATACCCATAGATAATACAATTTGAAAACATGCAATTTTCATAAAAAGAAAGATTAGGCTTCATGGGTGAAAGGACCCAATGGATGAAACCCACATACCTAAATTTGGGGATTCCTTGATATAGACTTGAAGGAGACTTGAAGCTTGAATGAACTTCTTAGGATTAAGCTTGAGACACTTGAATTTGCATGTTTAAATAGGGGTTTTTGAGTGAGATGGAGTTGAAAAAATGGCTAAAATGGTTGAGATGTTTTAGAGAGGGTTTCTGAGTGAGCTGAAGTTGAAAAATGGCTAAGTATAAGATATTTCACATGTAAAAAGGCCTGGGACCATGACCCTAATGCCTTAGATCAAAACATAAAATTGAGAAACTGATAACACTACTCCACGACAGGTCCGTGTCGTGGAGCCATTGCAGACCCACACTGTTGTGTGAAAAGTTGGTAAAATTATTTTTCATTACGGGTCTTCTAAAATCCAGGTTATACCCATTTCCCACTCAATTTTGCCTCCTGATCAAGAATATCTAGTCAAATTTTTGATATCACGCACAGATTTTGAGATATATAAAAATTACGATTATGGACATTTCTGCGGCACATTTTCGGGGTGTTTCATCCATCCTTACTTTCATGGATGAAAGTTTTTTTAGTGGATGTTGTAATGAACCTCTTGGTCATTTTACCTTTACTATGTTATTTGTATTATTTGTGTATTCCTATAGCGACCTAGGTCATTTATGACTTGCTGCCACTAGTAGCATGGTTGTTCGTTAGGGAGTTGTGTAATTTTTTGTGTTTTGGAAGGCCTCATACCTTTAAAAATTGATCTTTTGCGAAATATATGGGTAAATTAGCCTTTGAATGGAATTCAGATAGTTCCATCAGCTCTACATAGACAAATTAGGTAGAAGTATGGTTGGCTTGAGAATCGAGGTTTTCGGTGTGAGTTACCAATGATTGTCTTTGGCCAATATTTTCTTGGAGAATATGCCCAGAGGAGAATTTTGACATTGTGATTAACTCTCAGAATGTTGAATTTGGTCTAGAACGACCCTTCATTTAGTTCTCGAGGCTTTTGAAAACATTTTTCGAGCCCCTAGGTGGAATTTAGCTAAAAATGGCCATGGGAGTGGGACCCACAATCAGTCAAAATAACCTCATATAGGAATTTCAATTATGCCATTGAATCTATAACATCAATTTTGGTGGGGTAGCATGGTTAGTTTGTGTTCACGAGGTCCCGAGTGGATTTCGAGTACCCTGTCAAAAATTAGAAGTTTGTGGAAATTAGAGTTTTTAGCTAATCAGTTGGTTCCAATGCTTTAAAGGTCTTAGCTGACTATAGTGACAGCCAGTCATGACATGGTGTCATTTTAGCAACCCTCGGCTTGCTATAACAAAGCCTACCCTTTTTGGGAAGGGCCGTTATAGCGACCACCTAGCTCGTTGTAGCAATACCTATAGGCCTATATATTTGTAATCCTTGTGTTGCGACCAGCACTTGGTGACAACTTCTGAGGATGATAACTTCCTCAATTTAGGCTCAAATTTGGTGATTCAAAAGCATAGGTTTAAGAAAGTCATGGGGAACACATTAGCAATGTCAAAAATCAAAGTTGAAGCTTCGTTTCAAGTGAAATTCATGTTTATAGCTGATGTGTGGTGAATTTTAAGTTAGATTTTTTGGTTGATTTTGAGGGGTGATATCTTAAGTTGTGAGTACCCCATTTCAGTGATTCTTTGGTCCATTTTTGTAGAATTTTGCAAGGAACATCAAGGGATGGTTGGTTTCAGATTTTAGCACTTTATTCTAGTAAATCACCCTTGTAGCTGTTCTCATTTCTTGTCTTTTTTTTAGTTAATTTAAGGATTTTAATTGGACACCCATTTCATGTTGAATTTTGGCATAAATTTAGTTTTTGCATTATTAATTTTGCTGGGGATGTTGTTTGGGACCACTTTTTGGGCCAATTTTAGAATTTCAAATGTGGTTCCCACATTTCCTATTTTAGGCTTTGAAATTGGCCCATCTTTGTTTCTTGAAATTTTAGTGTCAAAATGACTGTAATAATATTGTGAGTCTATTTTTGATAGTGTGGCAGCGTTCAGAGGTTGTACAAAAGGAAAAGGCTCTAGCAGAGTGTTGGAGAACACATTATCATCCTATAAGTAGACTACGACTTTTCTTCCTTTAGATTGAGTTGGTTAGCATGAAATCATATTGATTTAATTGGAATTTAGGTGGGGGTAACTAGTTTACTTGCCTTAGGTATTAGAATTGAAGAAATATGCTTAAGTGATATTTTTGGATACATGAGTATGTATTATATCTTGTTAGCTTACACTATTGTTAGAAGTGCAGTTTTCTTGTAATTCTTGTTCTCTAATAGGATGTGACATTGTTGATCCCTAGGAATAAAGCCCACATTTTGGGTTATTTTTGAGAATCCTGGGATTAGTTGTGAGCATGTGATCCTAATATTACTCGGTTAATGACTAGTCATTGTTGATCCCTAGGAATAGAGCCCACATTTTGGGTTCTTTTTGAGAATACTGGGGTTAATTGTGAGCATGTGATCCTAATATTACTCGGTTAATGACTAGTTCATATTTATTTGATATTATCAAGTATATGACCCTTAGTTCAGGATATCAGAACTTGCTTTAGATGAACCGACATCATTCGCCTAGCCTAGATCCTTGTAGCATGGCATAGCAGACTAGTGTCTTATAGGTGAACCTTAGCTAGTTAACAACTTGCCTGAGTATGCTATTATCCATATTTCTCTTGCATTTGATGGTGTTTTGGTTATGTGGATAATGAAAGTGCAAGAGAGGGGGGAGGTGAATTGAATTTTCTTCCTTTTTCTTTAATTTAAACCTGCACTCAGTTAGTCAACTAATATAACACATAGTTGACTAGAACGTATTAAACAAGAATGCAGAAATCTAAAGTACATAAAAGAAAAATTCAACACCGAATATTTTTATACTAGTTCGAATTTAATGTGAATCCTAGGTCCAGTCCTCTTGGGTTGCAGTAGATATCTCTTCAAGCCTTTGGTAAAGTGGGATATTGAAATGACCCAAAAAGGTGCCCAAAATGTGCCTCGAAAATGCCCAAAATCGTAATTTCTATATATCTCAAAATCTGTGCAAGATATCAAAAATTTGACTTTATATTCTTGATCAGGGGGTCAAATTGAGTAGGAAATGAGTCTAACCTCAATTTTAGAGCAACCGTATTAATATCCAAAAATCGTAAAAATGCGATTTCCAGAGAGCATCCACACCCCTGGCGTGACGCGCCAAGGGGGTGCTAAAGTGTATTCGTGGTTGCCAATTTCTATCTCTATCTAAGGCTTTTAGATCTTGGGCCTAAGTGTTCTCATGTGTGAAAATACCTATAGTTAGTAATATTTCACCTTCGTATAATTTAAGACATTCCTAAATACTCTCTTAAACACTTAAACAATCTTTTCATCTCAAAATTCAAGTGTCCAAAACTCATCCGAAACTTAAGGATTTCACTCAAGCTTTAAGTCTCTATTTTCAATCTTCATCTAGAATTCTCCAAAGCTAAGGTATGTGGGTTTCAACCGTTGGGTCCTTTCGCCCATGGTGCCCAAGCTTTTGTTTTACCTAAATTGCATGATTTATCTATTGATGATTTTACACTGAATTTTCTAGCATGACTCCACTCTTGAATTACATGGTTTTACACTAGCACTACACACCCGCCAAGTGGCTCAAATGTGGTGATTCAAAAGCATAGGTTCAAGAAATTATCATGGGGAACACATTAGCAATGTCAAAGATCAAAGTTGAAGCTTCGTTTTAAGCGAAATTCGTGTTTATAGCAGATGCTATGATTTTTTGAGTTATTGAAGGCTAAATGCATGTCTTATGAGTTGAATGACTATATGGTGATGAAAGGAATGTAAGTATCTGATATTATCTCTATAGTGTTGGGAATTGACTAATCCTTAATCGGGAGTTTGTAGCCCGAGTAACCATGTTGAGGGGTTTGTACCTCGATCGCCTCACTTGGGAGGTGGTAGGCCCGTGAAACCATGTTAAGGGATTTGTACCTCGATTGCCTTGCTTGAGAGGTGGTAGGCCGTACAACCATGTTGAGGGATTTGTACCTTGATAACCATGTTGAGGGGTTTGTACCTCATCAACCATGCTGATGGGTTTGTACCTCATCAACCATATTGAGGGGTTTGTACCTCATTCGCCTCTCCAAGAAAGTGGTAGGCCTTGGATATTCACTATAATAGTCTCTCCTTACACATGTATTATGTTCCATATAAGCATGATTTTACTTCAAGCATAATTCATACATGCCATATTGCTATATGCTTATTCATTGCTAATGCTTATGAATTTCAATTATGTTGTTTATCTCTTATTGAATTGCATCCTACTTAGTACATTCAAATGTACTAACACATACTTTATGCCTACATGATGTCACCATGTAGGAACCGGAGCGCCGCTTGAGCATCTTCCTCCACATGGCTAGTACGATTTCTCTCAAGCTAGTTGGTGAGTCCTCCATTCAAGGGACAATATCTATGATCTCATGCTATGTACTAAGACTGTCTTTCTTTTATGTAGGTATTAACTATGAGGGTAATCCCGATTGCTTGTCTTGACCCCTGATCTTATCTATGTAGTAGAGGTGTTGCTGGACATGTTATGTATTGAGCCTTCACTCTCTTGTTTTGATTCTTATGTTATGAAAGTATCCCTTTAGTCCTTTTTCTCTTATTTCTAATCCAATTATGTTGTTTAATTTCTTCCACGACCAATGATGTGTAATGATATGTTAAGAGGCTTATTTTGGGTCCCTTCGGGTTCTCCATTCGCCGTGTCACGTCTAGGCTCTATGCTTGGGTCATAACAGATATACAAGAATTTCAACTTAAACTATACTCAATTTTTTTCTCTCTTCTTTTTTGTTTTTCTTTTTCTGTTGATATAGACCTCTCTATCAATTTTTTCTTCTTTTCTCTCTCATTTGTTTTCTCAAAAACAACTCTAAATGTTACAATGATTTTCTAAAGATAAAGAGTATTGAAGAACGACTTGAAATTTAGTAGGCTTGTATGAGTCTTGAGATATCCTGGATGCCTCCTTTTATGTAGAAGAGATGACATCCCAAGGGAGTTGATCCTTAGATTAAGGCTTTGATGGATCCTCTTTCACAGAATAAGGTAAGGCTTTTTAGGTAGGCAGCTAGATCAGATCTTCTTTCCTTGTTTAGCTCCTGATCAAGATCTTTTATGAATATAATTGTCTTCAATCTTATATATTTTCTTGATACTGATCTTCTGATTAATTTGCTGAATCTTTAACAAATTAATCTTGGATTCTTTTCATGGTAGTGATCTTTTATCAAATTTGTGGTTGATTTTCAAAAACTTTAGCAACTTATCTTCTTTGTTTTTTGTCGAGATTCTATCTCCTGAAGATGCACTTTTCCTTTTGTGACTTGAATCTGCCAGATCTTGCTTTTCTTTATTTCTTGTGAAGATATATTTCCTTTTGGATGCATTAACTGTAAGTAGTCTTCATTTATTACAATTTAGCACTAATAAAATTGATCTTTCTGATCTTCTTATTTTATGATCGATTCTTTTTCCAAGAGTAAAGCTTCAAAGAAGGTAGTAGTAGAATCTTCTCAGATCTTTCCAATCTTGCAGATGCTTATAGCAGTAAGATCTTCTCTTGATTAATTCACTCTAATCCCAAGATGCTTAATTGATTTTCCAGAATATTTTCCTTTCTCACTAGATATTTGATTTATTTTTTTCAATCTAAATATGCTTGATTGCTTTTTCAAATTTGTTTTTCTTTCTTGCTTAGTGCTAGATTGATTCCTTCCAACAATTATGCTCTTGGTGCCTCTAGCTAGATTTTCTTGATAGATTCTTCCATGTCACACCTTAGTTAGATTGTTTCCTTTTTGATGTTTTCCAGCAAATTGTCATTAGTCAATATTTTATCACTAACAATCTCCCCCTTTTTGATGATGATAATACTAGTACTAATGTAGTCAATTTTCCTGAGTATATAATTGTATAGTCGACTTCCTGCTTTTCTCCCCCTAATTAGGAGCATAGGTGCTCCCCCTGAATTCTTGCACAAGGTGTTAGTCAACAAATTAACTAATACTTAGTCTTTATTTTCTCCCCCTTTGTCATCAGCGAAAAGGAAACAACAGAAAATAATAGGCAATAATTATGCAGAAATAAGCTAGACAATATTACGTAGTAGCCTAGTAGAAATAGTCCTTAATGAAGTACAAAATTAGATTTGGGGATAATATTTTAAAAAATTTCTGAGAAAACAGAATGTTTGTTCAAGCAAAGGTTTTGTAAAAATATCAGCTAATTAATTTTTAGATTTTACAAAAATAATTTCAATTTTTTCATTTAAAATATGATCTCTAATAAAATGGTACTTGATATCAATGTGCTGTGCCTTAGAGTGATGCACAGGGTTCTTACTCAAGCAAATGGCGCTAGAATTATCACAAACTAATTAAGCAGGCTTAACAAAAACATCATAATCACTTAATTGATGAATTATCCATAAAATCTAGGCACAAAATAGTCTAATGGCTACATACTCAGCTTTAGTGGTAGAAATAGATACGCAAATTTGTTTCTTGCTATTCCAGGAGACTAGAGAGTTTCAAACAAATTAACAAGACCTACTGGTGCTTTTGCAATCTCTTTATCACCTGCATAGTCTGCATCTCTGTACTTGGATTCATTAACACTTTTACCATTAGGATCAAGATTCAAATTGCAGGAGGGACTCATGGGAGTGCTAATGGATTTAGCATTTTCCATACCAAATTTTTACACAAGTTCTGAAGCATAATTACATTGACAGATGATTATCCCTTGATCAGTTTGTGAAATTTGAAGTCTTAAAAAGAAAGTTAGCTCACCCATCATACTCATTTCGAATTTGCTTTACATAAGATTGACAAAGTCCTTGCACAGATCATGGTTAGTACTTCCAAAAATAATATCATCAACATAAAATTGAATAATAATACTGTCAAGGAAGATTTTTAAGTGGTGGCAATGCTTCCTCATGAAAAATCACGAGATAAAAGAAATTTGCTTAAGCGCTCATACTAGGATCTGGGAGCTTGTTTGAGTCCATAAAGAACTTTTGACAATTTAAACACATGGTAAGGGAAATTTGGATTTTCAAATATTGGAGGTTGTTTTACAAAAATCTCTTCTTTAATAATTCTATTTAAAAAGGCTCTTTTAATATCAATTTGAAAACATTTAAAACCCTTAAAAGCAACATAAGCAAGAAGAATGTGAATAGACTCTAACCTTGCTAAAGGAGCTAAAGTCCCATCGTAGTCAACTCCTTCTTGTTGAGAGTAACCTTGAGCAGTGAGTCTTGATTTATTTCTAGTTACTTCTCTAGCCTTGTTTAGCTTTGTTTCTAAATACCCATTTTGTCCGAATGATAGTGACATTTTCAAGTTTGTGAACTAAGGTCCAGACCTGATTCTTTCAAAAATTGATCTAACTTATCCTTCATTGCATTTACCCAATCATTGTTTTTAAGAGCTTCTTCGACCTTCTTTGGTTCAAGTTGAGATATAAGAGCAATGTTTGCATTTCTTTTGCTAGATACCCTTGTTCTCATTCCATCATTGGCGTCACCAATGATAAACGTTTTGGGGTAGTCAGGCTTACTTCTCCACTCATTAGGAGCAAATTCTACTACTGGTTCACTTTTGTCGACAGTAGTTGACTGATCTTTATCTGCAACTACTTTTGAAGTTGTCAAATTACTGTTAGTAGCATCTTCATCATCAGAACTGCATCTTTTCTCAGGAATAGGATTAGATTCATTGAAAACAACATATATGGACTCTCTGATCGACTAATACTTAGTCTCTTCATCATCAAAACAACATCTTTTCTCAGGAATAGGGTTAGATTCATCAAAAATAACATGTATGGACTCTTCTATAGAGGAAGTACACTTGTTAAAAATTCGATATGCTCTACTAGTGTTAGAGTAACCAAGAAAGACACCTTCATCATTGCGAGGGTTGAATTTACCTAGATTATCCTTACTGTTATTGTGAGCAAAATATTTGCAGCCAAATGGATGAAAGTAACTAATTTTTGGTTTCTTCTCATTCCATAGTTCATATGGATTCTTCTTAAAAGTGGGCCTGATTAGACACCTGTTAAGAATATGATAGGTTGTACTTACCATTTCTGCCCAGAAATGCTGAGGAAGAGAGTGTTCACATATTATGGTTCTAGCCATGTCTTGAAGAGTTTTATTCGTCCTCTCAATGACTCTATTTTGTTGAGGAGAGCAAGAAGCAGAGAAGTTATGTGAGTACCCTTCTTCATTACAGAAGTTTTCAAAGGCTCTGCTTTTTAATTCTCCTCCATGATCACTTTTGATAGATATAATGTAGTAACCCTTTTCTCTCTTTACTGTCTTACCAAAAACCTCAAAATTCTTTAAAGTGTCATCTTTGTTAGCTAAAAATATAACCCAAGTAAAACGGGAATAGTCATCAATAATAACAAAGGCATACCTTTTACCACCAATACTAGTAGTTCTAGTTGGACCAAAGAGATCCATTTGAAGAAGTTTTGTAGTAGAAATAATTTCTTTTTATTGGAAGGAGTTCCTTGTTTGCTGACCCATTTGATAGGCGTTGCAGATGTGATCCTTTGTGTAAGTAGTAGAAATAATTTCTTTTTATTGGAAGGAGTTCCTTGTTTGCTGACCCATTTGATAGGCGTTGCAGATGTGATCCTTTGTGTAATTCAGCTTTGGCAATCCAATTACCAATTTCAGTCTTGCAAGCTTCTCAATTAATCTCATGCTTGCGTGGCCTAAATTTTTATGCCAAATCCATGGATCCTCAAAAATGGATACAACACAAATGTGATTTATGGATCCTTTCACTGTGTTAAGAATGTAAACATTCTTTTCACTACTTCCTGGGAGAATTTCCTTTCTTGATGCATCCTCAATAATGCATCTAGTTTTCTTGAATCTTACTTCTAAATCCAAATAACATAGTTGACTAATGCTTAGCAGATTGTACCTAAGACCATTCACAAGATAAACATTAGTAATATCACAAGATTCATTAATGGTACCAATACCAATCACAGTTCCTATCGAGTTATCTCCAAACTAAATTTTTCCACCATTAAATTCAACAATGGATTTGAATAGATTTTTGTTGCCTGTCATGTGATTTGAGCATCTACTGTCAAGATACCATTTGCCTTTTGATTTCAAGCGGAGTTCCTGCAAAACAAGGTTACTTGTTTTTAGGTACCCAATGTGTATTAGGTCCTTTTCGAATAGAGGATTTTTTGACTTTCCAGACCATGTTGGTTGGTTTAGAAAGACAAAATATGCATCTAGAATAGGAGAGACTAGGTTCACCATAATAGTAGTATGAGCTTTTACTAGTTTTATCAGATCCAAAC
>DF366347.1:8465-19342 GCA_000787875.1 Solanum virginianum
GGGGGGGGGGGGGGGGGAGAGTAAAGAAAAAGACGGAAAAGAGAAAAAAAAATTAAAAAGGAAACAGAGAACGTTGAGGCCAAAAAAAACAAAAAAACAAAAAAAAACAAGAAATATAGTTTTAGCTTCATTTATTTATCAGGGCACAAATTATGATATAATATTAAGCTCCTTTTTATGCATTTGATTTGAAGAACAATTTTATCCGAGGAATCTTCACGGGAGATTATTTTTATTATAGGGGAACAAAATATCGACCAACCCAAAGGGTCATTTATAAACTTAACCCCTCTCTATCCATCACAATTAGATAGCGGTGTATATCCTTCTCAATCCCCAGTTGGTGAAACTTGCTAGGTAAGTGGTTGTTTGATTTGTAAAATTTTGTATGTTTAGTAAATAGAAACAATTTATTAATTGATATGAATTTTGAAGGTGTTGTCGTGATTGTTAAGACTCCTGACAAAGGTTAAAATCACAAAGGACGGACGTGCCGACTGACTTCACTTCATGTCTCCATAGAAGCAGAGAAATCTACCATTTGCCACATTTCTTGGCTGGCGATCAATCAATGATATAACACATCACATGGAACAAAGAGTAAACATGGAATTGCCGTAATGTCTAACATTACACACTCAATGGAGCAATCATATACTTTAGAACATAACACGTGGGTGTTTGATTAAATATGAAAATTCAACCCCACAATTTCGTAAATACAGCATATTAGTGTTTCAAGAATTTTAAATATTGAACCTACTCCTACATCTGTCAGCAGATATGGGTTCAGCAAAACAAGAAATAGAATCCTACAATGTATCTAGAAAGCAGTAACCCCCTCCCCCAACGTCAACAACAACAACAAAAAAAGTAGTGACTATTCAAATAAGCAAACTCCCTTCAGGAGCTGGTAACAATCAGCCATACCTCCAGCCGAAATTGAAAAACACAACCATCTATCAAAGGGATACAAAAAGTTGGCAAGGAAATGAAGCCTCTGACTAAAAACAAAAGGACACTCATCTGGGTTTCAAATGTAGAAAGAACAACAACCTTCTCCATGTAGGAGCAACATCACAACCACAAGAAAATTAATGGACCACTGTCGCTGAACTCGAGTATTTAACAACTTCCCATCTAAAAGGATCCTCCAGCAATCCTTGCCCAAAACAAGACCAATTACTACTTGCACAAGGATTGTCGCTGTCCAAAATGCTAATTATGTCTAAATGCACCAAAACTAGCAAAGACACCCAATCATGTACCCAAAAAAAGCCATTTGAACAAACGCAGCCTGTCAAAAGGTCAACATCATCAATACCGTAAAGCTGCAAATTAACAACTCACTAAATCGAGGAATAATGCAATACATTACCGTTTTAACTCCTGTTAACTGTTAAGAGATTCTAAGAGAACACAACAGGAAAACCACTTCTAATTCACCCTTGCTCCCAATTTGACATGAACACGCTTATGTACCACAGAAATTTTATTGCCAATACAAATTCCTGGCTCCCAATTTGACATGAACACGCTTATGTACCACAGAAATTTTATTGCCAATACAAATTCCTGGCAATTCATCAGACCCATCTATCACCACAAAATTTCAGAGGTGCAATTTTGAACGCAATAGACCATTATGATTCCAGCAGCAAACAACAGTATTCTACTTTCCAAGCCAAGAAAGCAAATAACCAGCGGCCATAGTAGCATTCAAAAGTGTGAGACCACATTCAAAATTGCAAATTAAGCACGCATAAGATCCCAATCAATCCATACTATTGAACATTTTACGGACATAGAACAGTAGATTAAATGCCAGCTTTCATGAGTTCAAAAGATCGATCCACTTCCTTCTCACAGGCCAAGGAAACAAGATGCCATGAGACATACTTCAAACCCTCTGTATCGGGCTTGGTTGGCACCAAGCTCTTCAGCTGCAACTGATAGAATATAACTTCAGTTAACCACAATTAAATGGATTTCATGAATATCTGTGAAAATCAGAAAGTCCAAAATACCTATGCACCTTAAAGCATTAACCAGCCCGAGAGCCAGAACCCCGACGATCGTATGGCCCTGAACGATCACGGTTATATCGTTCTCCCCCATGTCTGCCACCATCCCTGCTGCTGCGGTTTCCAAAGCGGTCTCCATTTCTTTCAGGTCCATAATGGCCACTACCTCTAGAACCACCACCTTCGCCACCACCGTACCTATCATCTCTGCCGCCATACCGACCACCCTGACCTCCTTCACTAGGACATTCTCTAGCAAAGTGTCCTGGCTTGCCACACTTAAAGCACTCTCCACTACAAGATCCCCGCCCACCTCCATATTCACGATTACTACGACTGCGATCACGACCTCGATCTCGGTCACGTTCAGGGGCTCGATGACTATCATAATCTCTACCAGAACCTTGTTGAGGCTGGGCTTTGTCCACAGTGATGGCACGTCCATCCAAATCCATCCCATTCATTGCATCAATGGCTTCTTCCATTGCTTTCTTTTCATCAAATGTAACAAAACCAAATCCTTTAGATCGGCCAGAGAACTTGTCCACTACAACCTGAACATAACAGAAAGAGAGTTTAGACAATACAGGTGTGGCATGTTTAAAATCTATATCCAAATAAAGTACAAGAAAATGGGAAACAAAAAAGGAAAAGGAAGAGACGAAAAGGTTGTCACAGTGCTGCTATAAAATCTATATCCAGATAAAGTATGAGAAAATGGGAAACAAATAAGGAAAAGGAAGAGACGAAAAGGTTGTCATAGTGCTGCTATAGACTTAATGACGCAGAAACCAAAATGTATTCTGCAATATTTGTCAGTAAAGTGCTCACAACAGGACTGTAGCATATCACTGTTTATTCACGCACTGAGAAGTTTTGCATCGCTGGTGGTTTCATGTAGTGGCTAAAATCGCATCTTCCAAAATAAAAATGACTTAGTTCTTCCCTACAAGGCTCCGGAGTTCCAGTCACCACTAAGATGAATAATCTTAAGGCTTTGGAGCGTTAGTTGTTAGTTCTTGCTAAGACCACTGATCCTATAATTAGTCTAAGGAAACTGATGTTTTTTTCAGAATTCCCAGACTGTATTTGAAAAGCACAGGTTTTCTATTCAACAAATACAAAGCTACATGTCTTATCAAAAATACTATGGATATCTCACTTAAAAATAGACTAGAAAGCTCTTGTAACTACACACAGTTTCTTCTTCTTTTCCGGTAAGTAGTTCCTCACTAAATAAGGCAGTGAGCATATATTTTCCTGCTCATTTTGCATTTTAGCACTCTTTAAAAAAAAATCCTCCTGCCATTTCAGGGGGGAAAACCTCATTTTTCTTTGATTTTCCCTTGCGCATGAGAAGGGAGTACAGCACTACGTGTAAATAAGAAAAATAATAGTATATAACATGCTACAACATTCAATGTACGAGAGCTCTTGGAAAACTGCTTTCATGATTAGAATGAAACTAACTCACAAGAGGTTAAAAAATATTTTCTATTGATTTCACCAAAAACCTGCATGGAAAAGGAGATTGTACCAACAAAATATTAAATATACCACTTTCTCTTGAGGAGGACGAATTCAAAAGGCAAGAATGAACCAACCTAACAGTTTGTGGGTGTGCACTGAAAAAATAACTAATTCTTACCTTTGCGTCAAGAAGATTGCCAAACTTCCTAAATGCGTCCTTTAGCCCTCGATCCGACGTTGACCATGATAAGTTACCAATGAAACAGCGGTACTCATCATCCTCCCCCATTTTCAAATAGCTTTTTCCTACTAAAAATGAAAGGCATGGGGAGAGATAGAGGGGGAGAGGGGGTGAGGAAAATCAAGAATGAACCAGAGGTGAAACACATCAAGGCTAAATTAGAGAATGTTGTATAGCAAGTCATGTTAATACAGTTTTTACTATGAGAGCCGTTGTCTTTTCACTACATGACATTCAAGTCTCAAATAAACAAATTAAAAAGTCCTCCAAGTAATCATCAATGATGTGGATTCCTAAATACTGATCTATTGGACAAATTTTGAAAATATAGACTACAAGACAAAAGTTTCATGCTTTGATCTAGTTAAAAGAATATCATGTCTCCGCTTATCAAATATGTGCGTTGGTGTGAACTTACATATCATGTTATCTTATTTATTTATGTTATTTTATCAATGCTATGACACTTTGTCTTGTCACAAAGTTCTGAGTTTTGGAAAAAGTAGCTTCTAGAAATCTAAATTGAATGCAGAATAATATGATCAAAAGTTGAAAACTAAGAGTAAATAGAAAATGGGCTGAATGTAGGTGCAGCTAAGTTCAAACAATAATTCACTCCTGTCTTATAAAATGATATTGTAGGACCCAATAATTATTGGACCATAAAGCAGCCAAGACTAAGCGATCATTCCCAAATAGTAACTCAAGATATCACATTCTGAAATAAAAAGAACTAATAAACTTGTAGACAACCAATATTTCGGTCCTAATCTCCATGAAGAAATGAAACAAAAACTACCAGTCTGGTAAGTTAAGATTTGTCAGCCGCTTGAAATTCTTAACATACAGTTCACCAAATAAAACAGTATCCTTCTGAAAAAGGACTTGCTATTAAGCATCTAAGAAAACAAAAGATTTGCATTATTTTTAAATTAGTAAAAAAAAAAAAAAAAACACACACCAGTACTGCCTACACACCAAATATCATTACATCAAATTTTCAATATTAACACAAAACATTTGAGTCATAAGGAGAGGAATTCATGTTTCTTAAATGGATGGCTTAAAATGGGTTGAATCAATGAATGATTAGTTTATTTGGATCACAAAGATTGTCTCAGAATGGAAGAGGAGTGGGCACATGCTAATAACCTAAGTTGCTCGGACTCGGGTGAGGATATCTAATATGGGTGCAGATCTAAAGTTTAGATTTTTTTATCCCATATATGGACCCAACTGCAAATATGGGTTCTTGGGTACAACTAATAAATGTATAGTGTGACATATATAAAGTATATATCTCGATTAACTAGAGCTATTGAACTAAAAAAATATTTTATTCATAAGATATCTTGTATGAGCAAAACATTCTCACACTTTATATAATTATATAAGTGATATAAACCCATAAATCAAACCAAATACCCAAACAATCTATACTTCACAGTCATAGATATAGTCAAAGCGCTCAAGGTAAGTTGACCAAGTCAGGTGTGGATCCCACACCCATGTCGAGTTGTATGGAAGCAAGATAGTTCATAGCTTACCTGTCCAACACAAAACACATCTCCATATGCTCTTTTTTCCTTTTTCATTTTGCTCTTGAGTGCGGGGGGAATGACGGGAAACTTAAATAGATTATTGAGTTGCAAAAAAAGTTATTTATTAGGAAGAAAGTAAAATAATATCCCAGGTTCAAAATCATATTTTCTTAAGCAGGTAATGTAGCCTAAGTTGAAATCAACCATATTAGTCTTCTATTAACATTACCCCAAAAAACCCATTGAAGATTTGGATGTTTGAAGATCTTTACGATCAAAATTGATACTAATACTAGATATGGAAGTGCAGAATATGGATGTCTTTCTTTCGAATTGACAACATGAGAGAACTGAGAAAGAAAAAATTGACCTTGTTTTCTTCTGAAATATGAATTAGTCGATAAGGAAGAGAAACATGAAAAAGATTCTAAATCAAAATTACACAAAACCTAAGTAAAAACTCAAAGGAATTAGAAATTGATTGATACCTTGAAGAGTGAAAGCCGCAGAGAGAGAAGCGCGTTTGAGGAGGAAATATTTAGGGTATTATGGTGTGCACGCATAGAGATATACAAAGGTATATGTTCCCCTGTTGCACTCATCCTTCTTGACCCGTCATTATTTAATATAATATTAAATACAGTATAAATACATTAAAGAAAATTTTAAATATATCTTAATTGTATAGGGGTTTAAGTATCCCATAATAACTTATAACATGTTTTTTATCAACTCTACTATTATAGGTCCAAGTAAAGGACGGGTGTTGTTGAAACACGCGCTCTCTGATTTGTCAATTAAAATATTTTTTCTTTTTATGACTTGTACGCGTCCCCAAATTAAAAGACCAGATCCTTCTGAGCAAATATCCCTAATTCTAGTTTCATTCTAATTCCAAATTAAAACTCAAACGTCTTTGAAAGCTCCGCAAACATAGGCAATCTTTAACCTGTTGATTTCATGGCATTGTGAAGGAATTTTGATATTATTTGACGAAAATATAGTTATCAGGTTAGTAATTTTCATTTTTATAGTTATAGTTTTTCAATTTAGGATTCTTAATGTAGAAAATTTGATTTTCAATGAGTTTTCGGTTACATCTAAAGTCTGATTTTTGTTAATCTTTTCAGTTTGACAATGGATATGTACTCACCTTAAGATTTCACCATGATGAAAAATTATAATAAAAATCGCGGATTAAAATATATTAGAGGTGTTGTCACTGATTGCTTTGGTGTTAATGTTGATAAATTCTCCTACTTCGAGATTGTTCATTATGTTAAAGAAATTGAATATAATTGTGCTTCTTGTGTTGTTTATATTAAACCACCTAAAGCTCGCCATATAATAGAAGTTCATAGTGATAGGGATATTATGGGTATTATACCTCAGTTAAAAAATGGAGATATTGTTGAACTTTATGTGACCCATTTAATTGATAAGTTGTTGTGGCCCACCATTGACTTGAGTATGTAAATAATGGGGATCTAATCCTACTTTTGAAGAAGAGTTTGGTCAAACTTTTGAGGATAGTGAAAATTTAGGGTTTGAAAATACTACACAACCTCAAGAACCTATGGTGGCCGAAAAAGCTTTTGTAGGTAAAAAAATGTAGGGTGGTTGAAGAAACTTATGTGGTTGAAGAACCTGAGGTGGGTGGAACTTCTGCTAGTGAACTAGAAACTACTGAAGATTCAAACTATGGAGATTTGTTTGATGAAGATGATAGTGATGTTCATGAAGAGGTTAGAATTCTAAGAAAAGAAAAAAAAGCTGCCAAAATAAAAAAGAGAAGAGAAAAAGCTTCTAGATCTGAAGGAGTTGATCTAGGAAAAAGAGGAGTTGATTTGGGAAGGCCTAGAAAGTGTAGGAGGAAGGAGTAGAATGAAAACACGGCAGGTAAATTATTAAAAAAAGGTGTGAACATAACATGCAACCTTTGTCATGAAAAGGGTCACAATAAAAGGGGTTGTCATTTGAATGATCAAGCTAATACAAGTAGAGGAAGGGGAAGATCAAGAGGGACATATTCAGGAAGATCAAGTGTTGGATCTTCTTTAACACCAAACGAATCAGAAATAGCTACAAAGAGGCCAACTGGTCGACCAAGATGTTCTGCAAAACAAGTAATACTTAATTAGTTATTTTACAGGTGCATATTTTTTTTCATTTGTATTTTTATAAAATTACTTGTGTCATAGGCTAGTGTTGCTACTCGTGTCACTGAAAAGAGAAGAAGGACTGATGTTGCTGCTGCTGTTCTGGTGCCACCAGAAGAGGAAGACAAGCACCTTTTAAAAGATCAAGAATAGTTGGAATAGAAGTACATATTCTCTTAATTATTTTACTTACTAATCAATTTAAATTTATCAAACATTTAATACATATATTTTTATGTTACTAGCTTGGGATGCCTATAAACTCCTTCATAATGACTGAAAATTTAGGACCTCATAAATCAAAGTAAGGTGTGAAATGAAAAGGAAAGACTTTTATAACCAAACATGATCTTCAAGAGATGAGAGAACATAAAAGAATGAGGATAATGTCCAAGGCTGCTGAAATGAATCAATTGAGCCAAAGCTCAAAAACTTTTCAATAAATGAAGATGAAGATAATTTCTCTTTTCTGTCTGTTTTGAAACAAGTATTGCAGTGATTTGGTCTAGTTATTTAAATCATTTTGCAGTTGTGACTGCATTCATTTGATGGTAATGTGTTATGATTACAACTTGTTGTTCTGATTGCACTTTGTTGTTTCTTTGTGAAGTTGGTGTTGTGATTTCTAATGTTTATGTAATTGTGATTGTAACTTATTGCTTAAATTGGTGTTGCAATTTCTACTGTTTTTGCTTTTAATCATTTAAAACAATTATGCAATTGTAACTGTAATTTGTTGTGATTTCTGTCTGTTTATGCTCGTACACAACAACAAATGACAATAGTTTTTCATTTTCTCTTAAGATGACATTTTCAATTTGCTTAAATTGTGCTTACTTCAAGTCAGAACAACATGTTGTTTTGATTGCAGTTTGATTTCTAATATTTATGATATGCAATTTTAGTTAAAATTTTGATTTTTAGTATTTATAATATGCAATTAAACGAGGTATATCTAAAACAAAAATAGAGTTTTTGTGAAATGAACTACATTAAATTAATAGATCAATTCAAAATTCATTATAAATGAGGCTACACCTAATTAATTGAAACACGAAGAAAGCTAGACACAGCACAAAAGAGGCTACATCTAAGGTAACTTGATTGAACATTTCTTCATATATATAACCCAAAACCAATAGCTTATAATTATAAATACAACATAAGAACAAACTATAGCAAAGAAGAGTGCATTCTCCCTAGTTCTTTTCCATTTCTTCTCCCTTTCTTTCAATTTTTCAATCTCTTCTTCCAACTTTTTCAATTTCATATCTGGACAATTATCATCTTGTTTAAAATCTCTAGGCTTGTCAACTTCTTTAGAAGTCTCGATCACTTTCTGGTATTTGCTGACTGACATTTGAGAATATTTTACTAAATTCTCAAGCTCACCCAATTTCTTTATTAATTTAGGAATTACAAATTTAGACCTTGGATCAATATTTTCTTTATCCCTCGAACACCAAAGTTTCAAGATCTAAGGCCTTTCAATAACGAAAAATTATGAATAAACTAATGGTCAATAAAAAATCTCAATCTACAAAAATAAATGAGTCTTTTTTTACCCCATAATAAGGACATGACCAAATCTTCTTCCAAGATTACTTGAAGTCGAAGATTTTTTAAAATGCAATGAATTCATTATTGCAGCGAATTTTCTCCTTCACGGTAGGATCGTCCTCCTCCATACAAAGGTTGGTCGAGTTAATTGATCGCATTGTGTGGTATAATATTGTGTAAAAAAAAACTGACAATAAACAAAAGGGAGAAACCAAAAATCAAAACAATAGACGAAGTATTATGCAGTTGAATTTTACCTTTTCTCGAATGAATAATAACACAATTATTATTTCAAAGATTCACCTTTAAGCTTTGAACTGTTAAAATTTGAGGTGAATTAACAACAATAAGCAAATTTTTTTAGAATTTTTCTATTGATTAACTTGAGAAAAAGGAGAAGAGGAGAAGAGAAACGGAGAGGAAGAACAAAAAATTAGGGCTTTTGATAAAATTGGTCTATTTTTACCGTTAAGTAGCCCAATACATTTATTACTTTTTAAAATAACAAAGTAATAAGTCAATTGATAATTAACGCCCCCAAGATAAACGTGTGCACAACTCGCCTTGGGCTGGTGATGAGAGGGTTGATAAAAAAACGTGTTCTAAGTTGTTAAGGAGTATACTTAAACCCCCGTGTAGTTAATGTACTAAACTAAGTTTTGAGGCTTAGTTTAAATTTTTTTAATGTATTATCCCTATTAAATATAATAAAAATTATATTGAGAAGAATTTCTTATTACAGTTAAATTCCTACAATAGACTTGATCTAGAAAGAAAATTGTCAAAAAGAAAAAAGAAAAAATTCAAATAATAATTTTTTTTTTTTAAAAAAGGAGAAAACTTCCAAATAAAATTCTCTTTTCACCTTTTTCCTCAATGTTTTTTGGTAACTATTTTATTACCAGATAAAGAAATATGTACATCTTTGAAACTCTGGGTGTGGACATTCCCACCCTCAGAGCTCAATATTTCAAGGAAACAAACTTTACTTCCTAAACTATTCTAAGTGTAATAGTTATGATTTTGTAAATAGCTAGCCAGTTTAGGATAGACACTACCTATACCATGGATTTCTTGGATGCATTGTCTAGTGATTGCCTCTGTGTTACGCTTGATTTTCTTAAACATTCTGTTGTTCCTACACCAAATAGACTTCAGCTGCTATGGCCATTCTATACACTTCTGCTTGAGCTGATTTCGTTGATGCATGTTTTACTGCCTAGTTAATCTCTTCCTGTCATCCCATACTTCCTCTATTGATGTTCATCCACCCAAGCACCCTTTGTCATATCCTACTTGTTTCTGTACATTCAAAAAACAAGTGTTGATAGCTCTCTGATGCATTATTACAGAAGGAGCAGTCTGTATCTGTGATCAGTCCCCATTTTACCAATCTATTGTTAGGGCCCGTACATTTGTACCTTAGTATCATGTTGATCAATTGAGTTATTAGTGCCTTTTTCAGAGATGGTTGTTAATTAAGTGCCCCTTTTGAGGGATTTTGAAATTTGTTAAGGATTGGTGAGTATGAGCTTTGGACATGTTATATGTACAAGTGTGCACCTTCAAGAATTTAATTACTAAGTGTTTAATTGGTATTCACAAGTTGAGAAAAAACATGAGTTAGAAATGTTATAAGTAAAAGAAATGCATGTTTAGAAGTACTAAGTGTGTATTGGTGTTGTATTTGTTTGTAGGGGTATACATTATGAGTTCATTTATTATAAAAGGGTCAAGTGTGGTACTTTACTTATGCATATGTATTACAAGTAGTACCATAATATGGCCAAGTGTAATTCTTTTGCATACAATACAAGGGCTTATATATGTACAAGGGATAGGATCATTTCAACACTTAGAATTATTTCACATGAACTGCTAC
>DF366345.1:12618-22983 GCA_000787875.1 Solanum virginianum
ATGCCAATGTAGAAGGTTATGTTGGATTTCACCTCAATGGCCTTGGGCACATAAGAAAAACTAAGGAAAATGTTGCACTAGTCCGCACCCTTGGCACGACACGAACTAGAAGCGGACCCCATACAACACAAGTCTGGGCCCTTGGCGCGTCGCGACCAAGGCGCGGGCAGCCACTGGAATTCAAAAATTAACAAAAATTATTTTTCACTATGGCCTCTCTAAAATTTGGGTTATATCGACTTCCCATTAAATTTTTCTCCCTGATCAAGAATATAAAGTCAAATTTTTGATCATGCACAGATTTTGAGATATATGAAAATTACAATTATGAGACCTTCCGAAGCATATTTTGGGGCATTTCAGCTACCAACCATAAGTCTAACATTTATGTCCAATAATACCTCTAGTCTTAGAGTAGATGGGGATAAGACATGTCCAAATTTCACTCTCAAATGAAATATAAAATAAGAGTCTCAAAGGCTAAAGACATAACAAGCTAGAAAGTAAGTAGGTTTGTCCACAAAGCATGAGGATTCACCAAACTTAGTATTCAATCAATCCAATAGCTAGCCACATGTAGGAGGTGCACCGGTCCCTACATGGTTAGATCATGTAGGTAAAAGTATGCATTAATATTTTGAATGAAGAGATGTAAAAGTATGCATTAATATCTTGAATGAAAAGATGCAATACAACAAAGAAATCCATAGATATCATAATAAGCAATATGCATATCATAAGGTAAAATAAGGGCACATGTAGAGATGAATGATCAATGCATTTAAATCACAATAGAAGTAACATAATCATCATAAGGAAGCATATACACATACACACATATATATGTGTGTGTATGTGTGTGTATGTGTATAAAAGAGGAATATTATTAATCATATAGAGAGGAAACCTTGGGACACTGTAAGAGAACATGAACATGCATGAGAGATATCATTAATCGACATAAATCATGTGAGCTATAATATAACATCTTGATGTTACCTGTAAGGCCCTGTTAGTTAAAAAGTTGGAAAATGCAAGAAAGTGTTGGGATTGGAAATTTTAGACAAGACTACGAGCCTTATTTATCACTTATGGTACAAAACACGGATCATAAACATATGTTATGGATAGGATTAGTTGGGAGGGAAAAATTAGTTAAGTATAGGGATGGTCTAGGAGGATTGTTTACAGTTCATAAAAGAAACAAATCGCAAAAAGGGGTTCGTATAGTGGAGTCATGGTTGATCAAAAATTGGTTTCTGAATCATGGTCTACGAACAAACAGGATAAGTTATAGTCCTATTTACGAGATATAGAATGGTATTATAGATGGCTATCTTAAGCCTCAATTGATGCTAAGAATCATGGTCTACGAACAAACAGGATAAGTTATAGTCCTATTTACGAGATATAGAATGGTATTATAGATGGGGTCCTGAATTGAAAAAATTTTCTAAGTTTGGATGGATTCTATGAATGGGATCTACAATTCATAAATCCTTTTACGAGTCATAAATGAGACTCATGGATCGAGTTTCAGAGATAGTTTTAGAAGTTCAAAAATGTAACTAGGATGAGACCTCCTATTTATGACTTGTGGTCTAATATATGACTCGTAGATGGTGGTCATAGTTTGGGTCTGATAGACTTTAATGAAGAGTATTTTCATCTTTTCCCCAAGTCCTAAGCTCAATACAACATCATTTTGGAGACTAAATCTACCCATACAAGTCTCCAACCCTAACTTCCACTCTCATTCATTCTCCACTCCAAATTCTCTCAAGTTCCTAAGCCAAGAAAGTTCCCTCCAAGGAAGAAGAAAGCTAGGGTTTTAAGTCGTCCTCCAAACTTGAAGTTTCTTTGGGCTTCTTCATCAGGTATGTGGATTTGATTTATAGATCCCTTTCGTCCATAAAATCCAATAATGTTTCATACCTTTTCTTTAAGTTATGTAATTTTATGAGTTTCCTAAGTTCTTTTTAAATCATGCAATTTGTGATATATTTTCAGTTATATGAAGTATATTAATATAATTTATGACATGTTATGATTTATGGTTGTTGAAGATGAATTTTCATGAAGATTCAATTTAGTGTTTTAAGTATATAAAGTGGATTGTTAAGAATAGTTACAAATAGATGAATTTCTCTATGTTATTGCATATTACTTTTGGACTGCATACTTGTAAGTTCATTTGCATAAGCCTATCAAGTTTTAAGTTAAGTTCTATGATAAAGTATATTATTAATTATAAGGGCTTTCCAAGTGATGTTCATGAAAGTTTATAAAGTTTTTAAGATGTCCTTTTATGATGTTTAAGATGGTGAAAGAAAAACTCTCACCAAAGATGGACCCTCATGTGGAAGGATAATTCTCACTTGAGTGGATTCTCAAGTTAATGAGCTACTCCTATAAGGTTAATTTTATGTTTCAAAGTTTATTAATGTCTATGTATATTATTATTTTATGAGTATTCCATGAGATTTGACTTACCACTGAATGGGGCATTGAGGTGGGGCTCAGTAAGGAACATTAATAGCAACCTCTTACTTCACTAACTATGTGCCACCACAGGAGCTCTTGTAGGCAAAGGCTAGTGGATTGACAATAGCAAAATTAATGTTAAGATATGCATGCTATGTTGATGGAGTTTTACTTGATAAGTGGTCTCAGCATGCCAATGTAGAAGGTTATGTTGGATTTCATGTTGTATCTCACATGGTCTTAAATGTCAATTATGGCCTTCTCCACATATATGATGCTTTATGTTGTTTATATTACTTCAAAGCGTGTCTAACATGATGCATTATGTCTTTATTACATATTGAGATTTACTCTTTGACTATGACTATGCATATTGCCATGATGACATTATAATTTCATGCATGATGACATTACAATGTCACGAATGATGATATTACAATTTTATGTATTGCATTTTCATCCCACATACTTAGTACATTCTAACTTACTAACACATTTTGCCTATATGATATCACTATGTAGGAATCGACGCTTGTCCTCCCCCGACACATGGCAAGAACTTGGGGTATTGAAGATTAGTAGTTGGTGAATCCTCTAGTTTAGGGATAATCACTTATTTTCTTTCAAGCTTGTGATGTTGAAACTTTTACTTTCTATATTGTAATTCCTTTTGATACATTTCACTTGAGGATGAGCTGTGAACATGTCTCAACTCACACCAAGTCTTTCTTTAGTTGGTATATTTGGATGAAACGTATGGAGTTTAAGTGGTTTCCTTTCATGACCTTTGATGTTGAATAACCCTTAGACCCATTCCCTAGTTTTAAATTCTACTTTATTTTGATAAAGTACCTATGAATTCTTAATGAATGATAATAGTCTTCGGTGAGGTGCCTTCAGGTCCGTCATTCATCATGTTACGACTAAGATCTAGGCTTAGGTCATGACATTACCCCTACACCAGAAGAAAAAAGGAGACTAGTTACCAAGATAGACTCCATTATGCCTAAGTGAATCTACTAAGATACTCAAATGACCAAGCCTCTACTAATGGGTGATCCATTTTTGAGGGTGACACGTAGTTATGAGACAATGTGATTCAACTAATGGTCTCATGCCTCTACTAATGAGGAGCCTCCTCATATATTCCAAGGTCTACTCGGTGCTAAGTATAACTCTCCACAAAATTAGAAGTCCTATAAAGAAGAATTTCTACTGACCTATTCCTCATTCATAAAGCATAATCATAGAATAGCTCTTTGACTTATGTAATATGAGAATTGGTTTTTCATCACTACACATTCATTCTTCGGGCGAGAGCACTTAGTAACATTTATTTTTGCCTAAGATTTCATCATAAAAACTCATTTTAGGATAATCATATTCTAATATGATTTTACACATGAGTCACCTTTAAATCATATATCTTAGAGAAAATACATGCACACTCATGAGGATTGGTGTTAATAAAGCTATAATTAAAATGTCTCAGAACCAATGTATGAGTTAGAACATTGGAACTTACTTAGTACATAAATCTAGATACTTAATTGATAAAATTCATACTATATGATCTAAAATCAACCATAATATTTAGGGAAAACATGAATCTAGATGAATAGGGTACACCACATTCAATATAATAAAACTCTAAACTATGTATATGAGGGGTTCTATTCAAAAATCATTAAAATATGTAGATAATGGCTACTCATGCATATTAGGGCTTATACTCATAATATAGTATCATGTTGATGCATTTTGAGTGGAAATTACAAAACCCTTAATATACATACTTACAAATAATTGAAGGATAAGAAAGATTCTTTGGGCTCCATGAGTGGAAGAAACCCTATGGATAAAGTGTCACGCGCTGGGAGGATACCCTTGGTGTGGTCTGCATTTGAAAAAGCATTGCTAATTCTCCAAAAAAATCACCTGGCCTCGTTGTCACATCAACTCAACAATGGAAGAAATACTCAAATAAAAAGGCATCACATAGATGGATATAACTTTGCTAAAACATAGTTTCCAACAAATAAGTTTGGAAATAAACAATACTCAACAAATCCTCTACTCAATGTCTATGAAGCCTCTAATCAATAATCTAGATAATAGCATGACAGGCCATAGATACCCAATCAAGTAAATGAAATACTCAATTGAAATAAGAAAATAAAAGGGCTCCTTTGGAAAGCAAGGAGGGCTCAACTCTGAGAATGCACTAAATTGGACCTCAACTATATGTGGGCTAAAGTCCTTGATCACCTGTATTTGCCATGCAAGTCTAAATGGACATCAGTATATAGAATATACTCGTATATAAAATAGCTCTAGAAAATAAAGCTCAGCTCACTCACTTCAACTCAAACAACTCATAACTCAACTCAATAGATATTCAAGTTTAAAATAAATCAAGCTTTTAAAAATAGACTCATTAGTATTTAACTCAACTTAAAATATTATGCTCAATCAATACTTGCTTAGGAGTTTCTCTTAATCGACATCTAATTCCACCACCTTTAGTTGGGTGATGCATAATAAAACCAATGTCGTTGCCATGCCCATCCTAAACTTGCCAAGGTAATGGACGATCAACTCTCTCATGGATCCATAATAAATATCCATCTTTTGGGACAAGAGTTGGCAGAACATGTTGTACGACTATCCTTTGCTGGCAACATAATTCTGTGGCTTAGAGTAGTTGTTTAGTCGCTCCCATCTCAGTTCTCGATGCTCCTCCCAAGACTTAAATATGATCAACTCATCAGTCCACTCAAATCTCAATAATACTCATATCAATTAATTCAAGTGTCAACTGCATTGGGTTATCTGAACTCTGATCACCTCAGTTTCTCATCAACTCAGTTAAACAAGGAAATCAATTAACTCACCGGTCATTCAGACTCACTCAATTAGACTCATCATGAAATTCAAAAGAAAAAAATACATCAATGGATATCCAATTATAATACAATATGCTCCTAATGCTTAATTGTGCTCAATTTACTCATCTCAGATAATCAAACTCAAACCTCAACTCAGTCCATATATAAAATAAAATTTCATAAAATCATGCAATTTGGAGTTCATGATGTCAATTCCTAATGTTTATATCTCAATCCCATATCAACAACAATGTAATGCAATAATTATTTAGTTCACAACCATGAGAACTCAAAGTAATTACAAAAAATTCAATTTTTAGGTTATAGAACTTTCAAGACTCAACTCTACTTTTTAATTATGGCTCAGGAGAGGAAAAGGCATGTGAATGAATCTAGTTCAACACTTTTTGAAGCCTTACATACCTGGTGATTTGAAGAATAGTCAATCTCTATGGATACTAGCATTTGAACTTAAAATTCTCTATTTTCTCCTTTCTCAGTGTTCTCAAGGATTCCTCAGTGTGTATTAAGGAAAATATACTTAGGGTTATGTTATAAGACTTAGATTAATTCCAAAACATACTGGGATTTGATTAAAAGGGATCAGAAAAGACAAAAATACACTTCTTAAAAACTATTAACCGAAATCACGAAACCCCATCTACGGGCCGTAAGTGACCTTTTGTAGGTAAGGTGTCAAAAATTTTGAGTTACTGGAATTTCACATGGGATCTTTGAAACCTTTCCCATGGGCCACAAATACTTTTACGGGCCGTCTGATAACTTGTAAGCCAATATATTGAAAAGTTGATTTTTAGATCATCAACTCGCGAAACCTAATCTATGGGTCTTGGATTAAAGTATGGGACGTATGTTGTCTCGTGCATAAGCCTCAGACTTATAAAATTTCACCAAGTTGGCTTGGTGACCTATGAGACCCTATCTACGGGCTATATAGGTCCTTCGTGGTTTCTTTCTATGACTTTTTTCAGTTTCCTCAAGGCATATCAATCAACTAGGTAAAATAACTTAAGGGGTGTTACATTATCTCGCCCTTGGGATCATTCTTCCTAGAATGAAAAGAAATTTAGGAATGTAGTCAAGGCATGAACCTCATTATGGACTCTGAAAATCAACCAGCTTTTAGCTGAATCATGCAATAAATCAATCAAGCAGTTAAGCAAGTAAGGCAAATAAACAATCAACAAATCAGTTCAATCATCACTCAGACTTTAGGGTACTTCAGTCAGTCAAATTTAAAGTAGAATGAAACTTAGGAATTAAGAAAGAACCCTTACTATTAATCCTCTTAGCATCAACAAGCACACATAAATGTGGGTACCTCTCTTTCATATCCTCCTCCATTTCCCATAGCCTCTTCTACAAATTGGTTTCTCCATAATGCCTTGACAATGCAATATCTTTAGTTCTCAACTTGCAAACCTGATGATCAAGGATTTGGACAAAAATCTCCTCATAGCTCAAGATATCTTTTACTCCAATACTGTCAACAGGCACAACCAATTATAGGTATCCTAAAAACTTCTTAAGCATGAAATGTGGAAGACTAGATGGAAGGCTGCTAACTTTGGTGATAGCTCCAACTCATAGGCTATAATGCCAACACTCTTTATAATTTGATAAGGGCCAATATACCTTAGACTCAGCTTTAATTTCTTCCCTAATCGCATAACACCCTTCATAGGAGACACTTTCAAGTACACTTAATCGTCAACCTCAAATTTTAAGTCTCTTCTCCAAACATCGGTAAATGATTTCTATCGGCTCTGCGCAACCTTCAATCTTTCTCGTATGATTTTAACCTTCTCCGTGGATTAGTAGACCAAGTCTAGTCCAATTAATTCTACTTCACCTACCTCAAACCAACCAATCAGATGTCTACACATCCTTATGTAGAGAGCCTCATATAGAGCTATTTGAATACTCAAATGGAAGCTATTGTTGTAAGAAAACTCAATCAGAGTCAATTGGTCATCCTAATTACTCAATGACATAAGCTCTCAACATATCTTCTGAGGTTTGAATTGTGCGCTCTGCCTGGCAATCTATCTACAGGTGAAAAATAGTGCTAAGGTACACATTTGTACCTAAACCTATCATACCCCAAATCCTATTAAGGCGGACTGGGACCAGTAGCTGATAAGTCTTAGGAGAACAAACCTGTACCTATGCACTTTTTATACATATTAGAAGGCATTTCTATCCTCAACATGCCTTTAAAAAGGTAAATAGTAATAACAAACCAAAAGGAACCGTATATGTCTAGGCCGTTGAAGCCACGTTGTCTAAAGTATGAGATATGGCCATACTTTAATTTACATAGTCTATAAAGCCTCTAGATAATGATAAGTATTTGATAAGGGTCGGGACAGACCCTGCCTCGACTAACTGTACAATACAAAAATATAAGCTCTAGACATGCAAAGCCCCGAAGCAACCTAGATCTTGGTAACCACAGCTGGATATCCTGTACTCCTACTGGGGAGATCTACTAGCACATACACTGATGTATCATAAGAGACCACCTTTAGTTATATTGTGGGATCATATGCTTTATGTTCTTTATATCACTTTGCCTTTACTATAAAATCTGTGCACAACATATATTGTAAAAGACCAATTGATCAGTGGTAAACTGTATCGGGATCGACCCTAGCTAGGCTCTTCCTTAGCCCCTCGGGCTACCTCCCGTGATAGGATCGACCTTGGCTAGGTGATTCTTCCACCCCCTTACATACCTGGTGATTTGAAGAATAGTCAATCTCTATGGATACTAGCATTTGAACTTAAAATTCTCTATTTGCAATGTACATTACCTTTCAATTACCTTTGATATGGTTCTTATGGTTGTCACAATATTAGAGTTGTAGAACTATATAGGATGCATGTGGCATGTAGATAATGATACAAGACAATACGACAATGAAAAGAGTACGTTACACCAATAATGAAATGCGTATGAGATGAAACAACTTATGGACTTTATTTGGCAACAAGAACTCATGTACTTGGTATTCATGTATGTATGTAAATATGAAGGTGACTATATATGAAAGCATATAAACAAGTGAAAGAGTGGAGACATAGTTAATAGTCATGTCAGAGTTGGTAAGTGCCTTGGTTATAACTCGAGCGTATTCTTTCAGCGTTTTTGCCTCTAATTGTATTTTCTAATACACATTCTCATATACACATCATATCCAGCCTGTTGTGGTACCATAACTGCCTTATAACAGCACCAAAAATAGAACACATAACAATTTTACACAACATATAAATGGGCGGCATAACGTTACATCCCTTCGCTACATTTCGACGTCAACAATTCCAACCCTATCCCAACTTTAACCAAACTGTCCTCAACACATTTATACATAATAACAGCCTTAGAATAGTCTCAAAATAGTACCAAAATAGTCATGAAGGACGTGAGGCAATAACCTACCATCCATCAGCCCACAAGTTCTAATCGAGAACACAATTGCGATATCACATAAGAGCTTACTTTTACGGACTATAAAAGTAGTAAAATAGCATGATTATATTACTATTAAACCAACCTTTATTAAGGACATAAGCCTTAATTCATAATACAGCCAACCAACAAGAAAAAACCCTTTGTAATTAACAAGTAAATGCACAATAATGTTTCCAACATATGCTGTCCAACAATTTCAGCAATAACATAATCAACATAGCCTCTTGTTTATCATGGAATAAGTATAACAAATATATGGATATTTCCACTTACCTTAGCCTTAAAGGTTTAAGTCTCCTTCAAGAACCCTAGAGGGTTGTTTTGGCTGCCATTTGAAGTGAAGAAAGGAGAGAAAATAACTTCTTAAGAAAGCTGAAAAGTGTTCCAATGTTTGTGAAATATGTTGCTATTTTGAGCCCTTTTTAAAAGGGTCACTTGGCCGAATTACTCCTAGAGTTTTGACCATATATTAGCATGTATTACTAGGATGGTAATGCAGCAGTTTGGCCATTATACTTGGGCCTAAATGGGTCACCAAGTTTATGGGCCTTGGCTGCCCATTTTCCAAATTAATTTCACTTACTTTGGGCCAAATTAGTCAAATAAATTATGGTGTAGTTGGGCCCTTTTTATTCTTCATATTGGGATATGAGTATAGCCCATTTATAGTGCTAAAACATAGGCCAAAGATACACCCTTAACATGGACTTTATTCATAATCAAGATTGTACAAATTCGATGTCGGGCCTTGTCTCTGTTTAACTAGCAAGCTTAAGCTAAGCAAGTAGCTAACTCACCTGCTAGCTTCCTAAGTCCTATAAGCACCTTAATTCTCTCACTTTATTTAAGTTCGTAATCTCCTCAATTTGACACAAAACATATCTACACTCGACCCTCTCATGTATTAGATACACATATCATCCTTTAACGCGAGATTCAAGCACCTTTAAAAATTGACATTAATTTGAAAGTCCATATCATGTTTCATATAGTACTCATATATGTAATATGTAGGGTGTTACATCCTCCCCCCTTAGGAACATTCATCCTCAAATATTCCTAGAGAGTTGTTTTCGCTGCCTTTTGAATTGAAGAAAGGAGAGAAAATAGCTTCTTAAGAAAGCTAAAAAGTGTTCCAACGTTTGTGAAATATGTTATTATTTTGAGCCCTTTTTAAAAGGGTCACTCGGCCAAATTACCCCTAGCTTTTTGACCACATATTAGCATGTATTATTAGGCTAGTGATGCAGTAACTTGGCCATTATACTTGGGCCTAACTGGGTCACCAAGTTTATGGGCCTTGGCTGCCCATTTTCCAAATTAATCTTCAGTTACTTTGGGCTCAATTAGTTAAATAAATTGTGGTGATGTTAGAACCCGTACTTTGGTAGATTGGGCCAATTACAAATGTGGGAATCGCTGTTGCCATTTTCTGGAAGAGTTTGGAGATTTCGTGTCAATTTTGGGAAGTTTGAGATTAGGGGAAAGCTTATG
>DF366344.1:4613-17263 GCA_000787875.1 Solanum virginianum
CAAGATCAGATTTATCGCCAAAAAGCTTGGCTAGAAACCAATGGCCGAATAGAAAAGTTGTGCCAAAATAATAGAGTTCTAATAACATATGTTTTTGTTTAATCTTTTCATACGATGAGTGTATTTTCTGTTTTTGAGGCTGATTTATTTGAGTTAAGGGTCTTCCAAAAACAACCTCTATCTCTACGAGGAAACGATAAGGTCTGCGTACATTTTATTCTTACTAGTCATTTTAACGGTGTACTTTTCTCTATTGTATTTTAGCAAAATATGTATATAAAGCTATTATCATCCAAGAAAATATAGTTGTTTAGAATGAACTCCTTCAATAAGCATTCACCACCAAAAAAATGGGCAATTTGTGGAGTTAGAAATTCTATTATAGTAATATATAATGAGAACATCCCAAAATAATTTGAGTTTATGGAACTAATAACTTATTAAATTTAAACACAAGAACCATAAGACAAAATAGACAATATGTTGAATAGAGTGGTACCTTTGTTTCATTTCATAAATGATGCAACGAACTCTGATGGAGATCAATATGAACAACCCTTGTGGGATTAAAATTTTGTGGCAATAACTTCCAAGGATGGTTATACCAGACAAACCAAGACAAGTTGTTGAACAGGTAATCAATGGAACCATCCTTTTCTTCTGAATCTCTATACTGTATGCGTAATATCCTAAGCCTTTGCATATTTTTCATTGCCGCTTCACTAAACCATAGTTTTCTTTTAGAATAAGAAATTCAGATTGCTTCCACTGCTGTGGTCGCCTATAAAAAGATGATGAGTCAACAAATCATAACTTCACATACCGTGTACAATCCACTTCTCAATTAATTATTAACATGAGATAAATAAACTCGGTAGTGTTAATTTGAAATGGCTACTTCACCAATTAAAGCTATTCTACACGAGGAAATCAGAATGCTTTCACTGTCAACAAATCATAACTTCACATGCAAATTTCTATCATGTTTTCTATTATTTATTATTGCACTTGAAGAACTGTCACCATTAAACAAAACTTAAGGTACAAAAATTAGTTAGATATTTTTAAAAAGTATATCGCTTAAGAGAAATGCTTTGTGTAATTAATTATATTTTATTTTGACAAGTTTTTGTTGAATATCACGACAAGCTAAGATTAGAAGAACTAGTCTTGGGTTATGTGTATTTAAATACACTCACTGCAAAAAGTTATTCAGAGTATATTAGCTAAAAAAAATTGATAACTGAGTTATTCTGGACAAGGCGTCGAACAAATTTCAAATTAATCCACAGAATGAAAGTTAGATTAAACATATTAAGCAGCTACCACACTAATTCATGTCTTGATAACATAAGAATGAAAGCTAAATTGAAGAATATTATTGCAGTATTTAGCTTACTTACAGTATTGTTGACCATCACATCTTTGAAATCTTCAACGTTCCATAGTCTGGTAGGTTTTCCAGAATCTTTTTGCATTTTCACCACATATCTACCCATGTAATCTTTCAACTTACAAATGCTGCTTGGAAGAGATACAAGGTTATCCATGCCACTCAAATCTAGCTTTGTACGATGAGCCCATTGGGGAAGAATGATAGATGATGGCAGTTCCCTTATCCCAGAGGATCGCATCTTAATCACCAACTCTGGCTTCATTATTCCAAAGAATTCTGGGATGAATCATAGCTCTCAAGAATTTCAATGGTCTCATCTTTCCTCATCCCTCTAAAGAAGCATGCTATATCTAGAAATATCATTTTCTCTTTGTCATGCAACCCTTCAAAACTTATTTTGAGGCTTTTAACGATGTCTGGACTAGATTCTCTCTTTATCATGTCTACAACTTCTCTCCACATAGTTGTATCTTGATTATGTAACATAATCCCCCACAATTTCAATGCTAAAGGAAGTCCTTTAGCATGACTTACTACCTCCAGCGTCAACTCCTTAGTATGCTCATCTGGAGCTTCGTCCTTGAAAGCATAATGATTGAACAACCGAATAGCATCAGGTTCGAGTAATGTAGTCACTTCATATACTACATTCTTGATCCCTATAATTTGCTTGTTTCTAGTTGTTGCAATAATTCTACTTCCGCTACCAAACCAACGAAGATCCCCTGCTAAATACTCCCAATGATCATGATGATTAATGTCATCAAGCACAACTATAACCTTCATAAAACGAAGTCTATGAGCCATCAGATGCTTCCCTTCCTCCTTATTATTCACATATTTTTTGTCTTCCCTTAACAGTTCAGAGAGAAGGATATTTTGCAGAGAGTGCATTTCATTTGTGTTAGTTTCTTTTACATCCGCAAGGAAACATGCACCCTGAAATTGAGGTGAGAGTGTATCAAAAATAGCTCTTGCTATAGTCGTTTTACCCACTCCCCCCATTCCCCAGATTCCCAAAATCCGAACATCAGTAATTTCCATCTCTAGCAGGGATTTTACTTTCTCCAAATGAGTATTTATTCCAACAATATGTTGCAAATAAGATGAAGAAGTCTTGCATAATTTGGAAGAAACATTATCAACAAGTTTCTGAATACATTCTGATTCAATCCTACAAGAAGTAAGAACAATAAATACTTCACACTATAAGTGCATAATCATGATAAAAGGGACAAAACACATAATCAAATTCCACAAAATATTATCTATGTAACTATGTCATTGAGTAATTGAATTGATATAAATATATTAAATTTACACAAGTGACTTTAGCAAGTAATTTGGTTGACCATAAAAGTTATTCATAAATTGTTTAAGTTTCTGCTTTGGCTCATTGTTTAGATACAGATTTGTTCTGTAGCAGAATACTAGCTAGTCTTCATGATAAATAAATTTATGATTCAGTTCATGTGTTTTCAACTCACCTGTCACCAATATCATATCCCTTTAGATTTGCAGCAGCAGTTAGGGCAGTTCTCCATGCTTGCACCTTCTGCATCCCCTCAACATCATCCTTATACATCGATTCATGTTTGGCAAATGCTCTTTCAAAGCTCTCACTTTGGTGTTGAACATGTGATGGATCCACATCATAGAATACCGGTATGACTATTTGTCCATTTTCGTTCTTGCATTCCATAATCTTCACTAGTTCATTCAAGCACCATCTTGACATACCATAATTCTTTGAGAAAACGATTATGACAACTTGAGACTCTTCTATAGCTTTCAAGAGTTCTTTTGAGATGGAATTGCCATGCCCTAGCTTTTCATCATCTTGAAAAGTGAATATTCCCCTGTTTTTCAAACCTTCGTGCAAGTGACCTGTAAATGTTTCACGAGTATCCTCGCCTCTAAAACTTAGAAAACCATCATACTTCCATCGAGGACAGTATTGTGAATCACTCGCAGAAGAAGAAGATGCCATGGATATATGTTGATCTGAAAAAAGAAAGCACAAGTTGTGTGGTAACTATAAGATGAAGAAACAGAAAGAAAATGAAAGAGAAATGTTTGCTGTGAATTATTAGTGACCTACTCCACTTGTCATTAGATTTACTGGGGGAAATTAAAAAAGTGAATCAATCACATGGCCATCTTCTTTAGCCAGACCAGTTTGACTTCAAAAACACTATGGGTCCTACTTGAATCCCTCTTTCCGAGAAGTATTTATTAAAATTATAAAATATGCTAGTTCAACAACTCTAAATATCCTTTACTTTTAGTTCTGAGATTGTGAGTTCAAGCTACCAAGAGATTAGAAAAAAGTGGAAGCTTCTAGAGCCTAAACACCACTTTTTGAATGAGCTGTAGGAAATTCTTTTTTCAAAAAATACGAAGAAGAAAATTGGAGGGAAAGAAAATGTGAATTACATGGCCCTACTTGAATGGACAAGAAGAATCAGCAACTATAAAGAAAGAATAAAGAGGCCGAAAGCTAAAACAACTATATATATATATATATGGCTATTTTAATTGAAGGAAGATTCCTTCAAAGACCACCTACCCATTCTTCACCAAAACTCCACAGTGCTAAAACTACAAGTGGATGAAGCTGCGACGAAAATTTTGTTAAATTATAATTTGTGTTTGGTAAGGAGGAAACTATGTTCCAGAAAAATGTTTGATTGTCTCACAGTAAATGTTCAAGAACAACCATGCTGGAGCAATTGTGCTGTTGAAGCTAGTAAAAATTATAGTTAATTATTAAGTCACTATCCTGTTAAAGCTAGTTGGGATAATAGTTATCTTAATTCCATAAAATATAATTTAAAATAAAATATTATAACTCAATAAATATTTTTTCCGACTATCGAAATTTTGGACAATAATTAACTTAATAATCATAATTATTTTCACAATAATATATTATAAACATGAGAGAAGAAAAATATCGCAACACAAAGATGAAAAAAAAGTTTTACAACAAATAATGAATGTCAATAATGTATTTTCAAAAAAATACATTAAAAGCTATTATTTGCTTATTTTTTAATTATTTTTTTTACCAGAACATTAATTAATATGTTTATATGATAAAATACTCATGTCATCAATATTTTAATAAACATAAAAATTTCAAAGTGACCAAGTAAAAGTGAACGGAGGAGTAATACATATACATTTTTGTTGTTCAAATTCCATAATTAGCAAATTAATTAAATAATTTATCAATTGACAGAAATTGATAACAATAATATAATTTATTATAATTTTAACTGACGTTTGAGTAAATAATACCTATAACTATTTGCTGTGATCAAACAATTTAATCATAAATTTATTATTGTGAGAAAAAAAAATCTAGCTCATAAATATTTTTTACCATGATATGAATTTTTTTTTGTAATAATACTAATTTTGTATAATTAGAGGTGTTAATCATTCAATTAGATTGATTCAATACTACATGTCTACTTGTGAGATTCAAATAAAATTTCAATAAATTGATGATTATCTGTAATTAATTTAAACTAACCGACTATATTGAGCTTAAATATAACTTCAACAAATCTTACTAAAGTTTCATCCTATTCAATACTTTTAGTATTATTTGCATCATAACAATATCTTTATCGATATAATGTGATTGAGGTATTAATTGTTCGAACTAATTCAATTTGTTTCGAACATATTGTATCAAAACAATATATGTTAATATAATAATAGTTTCTCCTTGTTTAATTCGGTTCAATTTTATACATAGACATTCATGTAAGGTTCAAATATAATTTGAATATATGCTACATTTATACATTATACTCCTTATTTGTTAACGTCGTGGGTTTTAATTAAAAAGAATGGAAAAAATAAAATTACCCCTCAAGAAAAACTGCCGAAGTGGACCACAAAAACCTTTTTTATGACCCGTGAAACAAGTTATGGGTCGTGATCTTCTCTCGTGGAAAGTAGATCAGAATTGTCAAATTTTTGATTCTCATTTTACGACCTATCAGATGACCCGTGGAACATCTTACTAGTCATGTTCCCTCTCGTAGAACCTGGACCAAAATTAAAGTTTCTGGATCTTGTTTCATGACTTGACAGACGACTCGTGGAATATGTTACGGGTCGTGTTCCATCTCGTAGACTCCCTTCCATATTTAGCCAAAAACTTTCAACTCTGGAACACCTTTCACGACCGGGTCTATGGGTCGTACTCCAGACTACGGCTCGTAAACTCTCTCGTAGAACCAGATTTGAGGACCTGTTTCACTTTCAAAATTTCTGGGGTGTTACAACATTGATATAATTTTCAGAATTATTTTAATTTTTTTATGTCTTTATTAAGTTGTTAAGTATTATAATTTACAGTACTTTTTGTATCATTAAAATAATTTATATTACTTTCTTTATCTCAATGTATATGTTACTAAAAGAATTTTCACAATCAATAAAAAAAAATTGTGTGATTATTTAGTTTTTAAAAAATAATACAAACAAATTAAAATAAAAAAGCATACAAAATTTCCAAAGTTCTTTACAAGAGAGAGATAACTTGTATCTTTATAATTCTTGAAAATATATGTAATATGTATATCTATGTATCTACTAAGTTGTACAATGTGAAAAATAATTGTATATCTAACCAACTTTGTGCCTATAAATAGGCATTACTTTCCATATTAAGAAATACATCAAAAATATCAAGAGGAAATATTATTACTCTCTCTTTGTTCCTTTATAATTTTAGTATTTTTGTATTAGTTTTATAACATATTATCAGCACAAGACTCTACTGAAGAGTGAAGGTTAAGTTTCAAGTCTAAGGTATTATTATTTTACTTATACTCATTATGTCTAACCTTGCTAAGCTTGATTTTGTTGCACTTCAAAGTTCTAACAAAAACTATCTTCCATGGGTACTAGATGCTGAAATCAATTTGGATGCAATGGGTCTTGGAGACACCATCAAAAATAATAATAAAGCATAAAAATAAGATTGTGCTAAAGCAATGATATTCTTGCGTCATCACATTTATAAAATTCTAAAAATGAAATATTTCACAGTCAAAGATCCACATGTTCTGTGGAATAGCTTGAAAGAAAGATATGACTACATGAAGATGGTCATACATCCAAAGCCATGAGTATAATTCAGCTATGTTAAGAATTACTTCTCAATTGAAACTATGTGGAGAAACCATTAGTGATGATGATATGTTGGAGAAAATATTCTCCACATTTCATGCCTCGAATGTACTGTTACAACAGCAATATCGAGAAAAAGGTTTCAAGAAGTACTCTAACTGATTTCTCATCTTCTCATGGTTGAACAAAATAATAATTTATTGATAAAAAATCACGAGAATTGATCGACTGGGTCAGAATCATTACCTGAAATAAATGAGGTAGAGGCCCACCACGCTGCGCGTGGAAGAGGTTGTGGTCCTAGTCGCAGAGGTGAATGCAAACATGGATGTGGTCATGGCCGTTATTATGACCAAGAATAAAATTCTTTCCCTGGTGTTAATCATCCACCAAAGAAAAATTAATATAGAAAGGGAAAAGAAAAGGATGGGAAACGTGAAACAGTTAGAACAAACTATTCTTGATGTCGAGGAAGAAATCACTATGCATGTGATTGTCGAACTCCCAAACACTTGGTTGATCTTTATCAGGCATCACTAAGAAAGACGGATAAGAATCCTGAAGCTAATTGTGTAGCTGAAGATCGTGTTGATTTGACACACTTAGATGTGGCGAATTTCTTTGAGCATCCTAAAGGAAAGATAGATCACTTGATTGGTGATGACTCCGTGAATGTGGAAGAATAAAATAGTGATGATTAATAGTTATCAATGATAATGTTATTAATATTTATTATCTTGCACTACTTATAATACTTATTGTCTTTGTACTACTTATAATATAAAATAATAGTAATAATATAAATTTTTCTAAACTTGTATGTGTATGCTCATCAAGTCGCTTTAGTAATATGTATGAAAATATGAACTTTTAATTTGTTAGTTCAAGTAATATAATTATAAAGAAGATATACACAAAATAGAAGTGAAACAATCAAAGAATAATATAAGTAATAGAGATTTTATTTTACTCTTTTTGAAGATACGAATAATTCTCAAAACAAATTGTCTAATTATGAAGACATTTGCTTGATTGATTCTGGCACAACGCACATGATATTCAAAAATGAAAATTATTTTTCTGATTTGAGTATGGGCTAATAAATGTTACTACAATTTCTGGTAGTACAAATTTGATTGGGGTGTTTGGGAAAGCCATTATAATTTTGCCCAAAGGAATAAAACTCACCATAAATAATGTTAAGATATTCGTGAAAATGGTTTTCACATTAAGACAATTGATGAAATGGGTCTTGAATATCATGTTATAACCAAAAATGTCTCTGGGCAGATATGTGTTATTGAAAAGTTTTCAGCATTATCTTCTGGTATGTATTGGACAAAGATCAGTACAATTGAATCACATTCTATAGTAAATCAAAAATTTACTGATTCTAATACTTTTTCACTTTGGCACAATCATCTGGGACAACCTGGATCCATAATGATGAGACGGATCATAGAAAATTCAAATGGTCATCCATTGAAAAATATGAAGATTCTTTTAAATGATGAATTTTTTTGTGCTACTTGTTTTCAAGGCAAGTTAATTAGGAGACCATCACAAACAAAGGTGGGAGTTAAGTCTCTTGTGTTCTTGGAACGTATACATAGAGATATTTGTAGATCTATTCACCCACCTAGTGGGTCGTTTAGGTATTTTATGGTGCTAATAGTTGCATCTTTAAGATGGTCTCATGTATGTCTGCTATTATCTCGCAACTTGGCGTTTACAAAATTATTGGCATAAATTATATGATTACGGACATAGTTTTTCAATAATCAGATTAGAATAATTCGCCTTGACAATGCTGTAAAATTTACATCCCAAATATTTAATGATTATTGCATATCAATTGGGATAAGAGTTGAACATCTTGTAGCTCATGTTCACATTCAAAATGGTCTTGCTGAGTCATTAATTAAAAGATTGCAGTTGATAGCAAGATCACTGCTTATAAAAACTATGTTACCCACTTCTATGAAAACTATGTTACCCACTTCTATTTGGGGTCATGCAATTTTGCATGCGGCAACACTGATTCATCTCAGACCTACACATTACCATAAGTTTTCTCCATTGTAGTTGGTTTTGGGTCAAGAACCTAATATATCTCATTTAAGAGTTTTTGGGTGCGCTGTGTATGTGCCTATCGTACTACCATACTGCATGAAGATGGGACCTCAAAGAAGGTTAGGAATATATGTTGGGTTTGAATCACTCTCTATCATTCGGTATCTTGAACCACTGAATGGAGATTTGTTCACTGCATAATTTGCAGATTATTGATTTGATGAGACATATTTCTCAAAATTAGGGGGAGATAGGAGTGAAATCAAAAGACAAATTTTGTGAAAAAATCTATCTTTGTTTCCTCTTGATCCACGTACTTTTACTTGTGAGCAAGAAGTACAAAAGATTATTCACTTGCAGAAAATAGTAAATCAAATGCCAGATGTATTTATTGATTTGAAATGGATAACTAAGTCACATATCCCTGCAGTGAATGTGCCTGTCTGGATTGATGTCCAAAAAGGACCATCTCCAAGTATCACGGTTTCTGAATCCCAAACACGCCTTAAACATGGTAGACCATTGGGTTTAAAGAATAAAAATCCTAGAAAGAGAAGAATAAATAATAATAAAGATGATACTACAAAAGAGCTTCTTGGAGAAGGTCAAGACTTGAGAAGTCTTGATATTTCCTGAAGAAATCAGCGAACTCGACACTCAAGTGAATGAAGAACTTCCTATAAGTTCCTCTGGTGATGAGATAAATTTAGATCGATCAAAAGTTACAGTGAATAATGTTTTTGCATATAATGTTGCACTTAACCTCATGCAAGACGGTGAGAATCTTGAGCCTAAATTCGTCGAAGAATGTATACGTAAAGATAATTGGCCTAATGGAAAGAAACAATTCAATCTGAGTTGAATTCTCTCTCTAAGCGTGAGGTATTTGGACTAGTAGTCCAAACTCCAGATGGTGTAAAACCAGTTGGCTATAAATGCATTTTTGTTCGAAAGTGAAATGAGAGAAATAAAATTGTAAGATACAAAGAACGCCTTGTTGCACAAGGCTTCTCTTAAAGATCCGGTGTCAACTATGAAGAAACATATTCACCTATTATAGATGAAATAACTTTTCGATATCTCATCAGTTTGGCTGTACATGAAAATCTTGAAATACATTTAATGGATGTTGTTACAACTTACCTTTATGGTTCATTTGACAGTGAAATTTACATGAAAATCCCTGAAGGATTTATGTCTAAAGCATGTACCAAGTCTCGAGAAATATTCTCAATCAAATTGCAAAGATCATTATATGGTTTGAATCAATCAGGGCGAATGTGGTATAATCGCCTCAGTTAGTACTTGATAAATAAAGGATATATAAATGATGTCTATTGTGTATGTGTTTTCATTAAGAAAATAGGATCAGAGTTTGTAATACTCATCATTTATGTTAATGATATAAATCTCATTGGAACTCCTGGAGAGGTCCAAAAGGAAATTGAATATTTAAAAAAAGAATTTGAGATGAAAGATCTCAGAAAGACAAAACTTTGTCTGGGTCTGCAAATTGAACATTTAGCAGATGAAAATTTTGTTCATCAATCTGCCTACACTGAGAAAATCTTAAAATGATTCTATATTGACAAAGCACATCCATTAAGTACTCCAATGGTTGTTAGATCACTTGATGTGAATAAAGACCCATTTTATCCTCCAGAAGAGGATAAAGAACTCCTTGGTCCGGAAGTACCATATCTCAATGCTACTTGAGAACTAATGTATCTTGGTAACTCAACTAGACCTGATATAATATTTTCTATTGATGTGTTAGCAATATACAATTCTTCCCCAACATGAAGGCATTGGAACAGTATCAAGCATATTTTGCGATACCTAAAGGGTAGAGTTGATATGGGTCTATTTTATACTAACAAAGATTGTACAGATCTTATTGGTTATGCAGATACAGGTTATTTATCAAATCCACATTGTTAGAACCCGTATTATGGCGTAATGGGACCATTGCAAAAGTTGGGACTAATATGTCATTTTTAGAAATTTGGGACTAAAGTCTCAATTTTACGTAATCTATTTTGTTTTCTACGTAAATCTGCTTACGGAAATGAAAGTCATTCACAATTGGTTAAAATAAATTTCTATCTTGTGCGTAAGCTGGGTATAGTTTTTTTTAATTTTATTTAAGCAATTAGGGTTATTTTTGGTCATTTAGATCAAATTCTGAGTTCTTTTGAAAAGTTGATTTGGGGATTGATATGATTTTCCCTACAAAAACTTGATGCGTCAACTTTAAGGTATGTTTTCCTTCATCTATTCCTTTAGAGGATTTTACCAGGCGATTTGCTAATTCTGCTTTATTGGTATTAAAGTATTTCTTCTTTTTTATAAGCTTTAGGGTTCTTCTGTCACGGATCTAAAGTGATATGATTATTCATCAATGATCTGTGATCCGAGTTTCCCACAATTGCTACTTTTACATAAATTAGGCTCCATAAGCTTCTATTTTTATCTTACCTAACAATATTGCTACTGGATCTCTCCTTCACAAACTGATGGAGTGTTTTGTTCAGAGAAGGTTAACTCTGCTGATTACATAATTAGAATTTAAATTAAAGCAGTATGAGTTATAATAGTTATAGTTGAATTATTTTAGAAATTGATAAAAAGTTGACTGGTTGATTCCCTCCTAAGGCCAAACAAATGTTTCCATCTGATTTTAGAAATGACAATACATAGTAAGTATCTAAAGATGTTCAGAAATCATCAATGATCAACCCCATTCTGGAATTTGGAACACAGGTTTGAGACCAAGGCGGAGTGGTTATTGTTGACATGTCACAAGTTTCATAGAAGGAAATAACTAGTTCTTTGGTTGTTTATGTTCCACAGAAAATAAGTGGATTAGATCTAAGGGATTGAGAAGGATCTTACTCCTTTCAAGGAATATGGTTGGCAACAGCAGTACTTACGATGCTTCTGAAGCATCTTGTTACCATCCAACAAGTTGTCACCACCAATCTGTAGTTTGGTCAAGTCGATAATTTCTTTGACATCATACATTTCCTTGATTTGTCTCACCTCATTGAAATAAATCTGAACGCTATGTTTTACTTGAGGAATAGCAAACACTTTTTACTTCTCATCCAGAATCTATCTTTTCCCAGTTAGTTCTATAAGCCAACGCTTTTCTGGGATTGAGTAATTATATAGATTTTTATTTCTTGGTGGCACTCTATGAGGAAGACTACATGTGGGACTTTTGTGAACAATATATTTTTTTGCAGTGTCATTTTGAAAGCTAAGAGGGAACAATTTCTTAATTAAGATGGAGCGTGTAACATGCTTTCAATAACATGATTGACACCGATCAATAAATTCTCTTTCAGAATAGGATTATTTTATCAGTATGATAGACTTCAAAGGCCCAGTCATTTTAGTGTTCTGAGAAATTGAGGTATGTAAAGCCTTTGTTTTATGGCATGACTTATATTTGTTCCTTAGTATTTTTATGAAAAATTGGTCTATTTTTTGGGTTAGTGAAGTTCGACAGCTAAAACATAGATGTGTTTGTCATGACCTCGTAGTAATTTTCTTCATGAGTCAGTTGTTTGGGAGATGAATGTCTTCTAATGACCTCTAGAGGAGCATGTCCCAATCTTCCATGTCAAAGGGTGCTAGATGGAGGAACTTGTTTAATTGTATTACCAACTTTATTCACTGTACGATGAGATGCTTGATTATTGTGTTCCCTTTTAGGATGTTTAGTCCTTGCTCTACCTTACCAATCCCTTTTACCAAGCCAGTGTAAAGATCCTGGAATAAACAGAAATTAGTAAAGAAAAATTCACTGAACATTGTAATTCCTTGGTTAGTTTTGAGACAGACAATAGGTTATATTTAAATTCTGGAGGAAATAGAACATTAGAAATGCAGCTACTTCATAAATAAATTTGGCATTCATGAAATCTTTCTAGTAGTTTGTATCTCCACTACTAAAGCCACAATCTGTGTTGTGCTTGAAATTTATAACCTAGCTATTAGAGCAATTGACAGCTTGGAAGAA